>ML677507.1:4386685-4401321 GCA_007922305.1 Dermatemys mawii
GGACCACGTAAGGTGCCCCGTGCCCTACCCTCCATCTCCACCCAGGCTGGAGGTAAGACTCTGCCAATTGACTTTTGAACTCTGCACGGACCAAGGACAGAGACTCTTGGGCTGTTGGACTTTTGGGACTATTGAGTGACTTTTTGGGGTGGTGGAACTCAAGAGCCAAAGGGAAGGCCACGGCCTATTTGCTGGGAGGGGGGCTTCTGGTTCATGGTCTGGTTTATTAACCTTGTTTGTGGTGTTTCCCCAATATAATGCCACATAGTTTCTCCCTGTTATTAAAAGGCTTTGGTACACTCAGACTCTGTGCTTGCGAGAGGGGAAGTATAGTCTCTTACAGACGCCCAGAGGGGTGGTATATGGTTGTCCCAGGTCACTGGGTGGGGGCTCGAGCCGGTTTTTGTATTGTGCTATTGGAATGGAACCCCTGGATACTGAACCCGGCCCTTGTTGCTGCCAACTCTGATGGGCAGAAGGGTTACAATATATACACACAAAGTATACGTTTTAAACAAACAATTTAATGCTGTATACGGCAATGATGATTGCAAAGCTTGGTTAAGGTGGTGAAGTTAGAGAGTGAGATATTTCCCAGCGAATATCTTACTGCTAAATGATGAACTAGCACTCGGCTGAGCCCTGGAGGGTCAACACAATGTTGTTAATGTAGCCTCACACTCTACAAGGCAGCACGAATGGAGGGAGGGGAAACAGGATGGCAGACAGAGACACAGACACACGCCGTGTGTGTGTGTGTGTGTGTGTGTGAGAGAGAGAGAGAGAGAGAGAGAGAGAGATGCACATTGCCCCTTTACGCTGGTCCCACTCTAAGTACATTGCCTATTTAAGTAGATCAGCAAGTTGAAGCAGCAGCTGCTGCCAGCAAGATCCCTCCATCCTAAGCCCTGTTGTGTCTCTCCCCCTCACTCTGCCCACTCTCCCCTCTTTTATGGCATGTTTACATAGTGCCCACAACAATGGAGCTGGCACCCCTTAGTGCTAAGGCACTTAGCGCTAAAGCACTAAGGCACTTAGAGCTGGCACCCCTTTGCACTAAGGGGACTGACACCCTTAGCGCAAACATAATTCAAATAAAGAAATGCATCTTATTTATTAATATAGTCTGTTTCGATTTTTTATCACAGGTATTTACACAGGATCTTCAAAAAGAGGAGTCCTCCGGTCAGGCAGAAAGCAGGGGAGCAAATAAAGTAGGTTAAAAGAGAAAAGACAAAACAACACAGCTGCAAAGCTGTCTGGTGTGTTTCTGCTGTTTATTTCAGGACACTGCATTAGAATACTTCTCCGGGGCAGACACAATTGATGAGAGACAAATTTACACTAGCCGATTCCAGCAGCGAACACCCATTTCACTCCATACTATCTCCAGTTCTGAACGGTAATGAGAAAAAGTAAATTACATTTAATAGTGCCCTTGATTCCACCTTTGAGGACTGCCAGTAATGGTATTGTCATAAAAAGCAATGCCTTGTTCAACTCCAAATGTCCCCATTTCACATGGAAGTTAAAAGGAAGAATAATTACTTAAGAAAAGATTTCTGCCGGTGACTTGCATGAGCGTTCAGCTCAGTTAATATTTAATAAAATGATGAACACACCGGGCTGTATTTCAAATGCTAGCACCTGCAGATTAATATCGTACATATGCCAGGTCAGTATATACGCCATACTCAGAGACTCTGAAACACTGCATCATTTTTACATATGGTTCCTACAGGGTTTGCCAGAGGAGGGGCCTTGCCGCAGGAAGCCAGGTTAATCTCAGGAGTGACTACACAGCAAGATGAAGGAGTGTGCTAGAGATCAGGCATTCACAGCACAAGAGTTTAGTGTCACTAACTGGTGGGCAGTCTCAGCAGAGAAGCCAAAAACTGAATGGGCCTATTGGCCGATCTCCTAACACTCGAAGGGTGGTCGCAGTAGGGCAGCAGGGAAGCTCTGTAGAAGGGCATAGCGAGGGAAGATTGCATTGCTGCTAATGATAAAAGGAGGAATACTTATAGCACCTTAGAGACTAACCAGTTTATTTCAGCATAAGTTTTCATGGCTGAAATAAACTGGTTAGTCTCTAAGGTGTTACAAGTATTCCTTGTTTTATTTACGGATACAGACTAACACGGCTGCTATTCTTAAACTTATTGCTGCTGATGGCCATCAGTACCTAGGGCTGCCAAGCCAGCAGCTTCCATGAAGAGTGAATCATATTTTTAATAGCCAGAAAATATACATGTAGGCACCAAGCCACCGTCTACAGCACCCAGCCTGCTTAGCTGGGCAGCACCATGGGAGGGAAGGAATCTTCCACCCTGCTGTCTTTAAAGTCACAGGTTGGCATCACAGCCACTCCGTGGCCACCACTATAGCCTTTTGGCTACAGTAACCTGCCAGCTCCTCCATATGGCTAGAGGACAAGGTGATCTGCACTGTCACCTCCTGGGCGTGACTCCTTCTCATAACAAAAGAACTAGGGGTCCCCAAATGAAATTAATAGGCAGCAAGTTTAAAACAAACAAAAGGAAGTATTTTTTCACACAATGCAGAGTCAACCTGTGGAACTCCCTGCCAGAGGATGTTGTGAAGGTCAAGACTATAACAGGGTTTTAAAAAGAACTAGATAAGTTCATGAAGGATGGGTATATCAATGGTTATTAGCCAGGACAGGCAGGAATGGTGTCCCTAGACTCTGTTTACCAGAAGCAGGGGGTGGATTACTTGATGATTGCCTGTTCTATTCATTCCCTCTGGCGCACTTGGCATTGGCCACTGTCAGAAGACAGGATACTGATCTAGATGGACTTTTGGTCCGACCCAGCATGGCCATAGAAGTTAATGATTTCCTGATAGTTATCTGATTTAATGCACAGTAATCAACTGCTGTGTTTCTTCTTGACAAAAACTACTGGCACAGTAGCAGTAGCTGTCAATGCCTCAGTAAGATGAGATATCAAGCAGACAGGGTGGGGCCTAAATTGTGAAGGGCTTTTTGTCAGTACAAACAGGGAGCTTGTGCATGTTACCATATGATGGCTGTTTGGAGGCCTGTGTGAAATGAGTTGATTGTCTCCATTCAGTTCCTACTGGATATTTGACATCATCACTAAAGACACCATGATTACTCCCTGGCTGTCTGTCTTGGTAGCGAAATCAAGGACTGAATGTCCATGAACAATGAATATCTACACAGAGCTCCTCTTGCAAAGGGTTGAGACACATTTGCCAAGCAGCATAGGGGAAGCTTATGATGTATGTGTCCTGTGTCCAAGGCTGTCAGTCTATCTCTTGGTAGTTTGGCATCTCTCTGGTCCAAATGGCTTTTCTCATTAGCGACTCTACATTCAGACTGATGTCTGGGGTCTTTGCCAAGCAACTTTCTCTTCTACTTGGGGAAAAAATGTTCCTGTCACCTAGATGAAGATGGTTCATTTTTCTTGTTGGCATCTCTATGATTTTTTCATAAGACATGTTTCGGGAAGAACTTAGAATATCCCGAAGCAGAGAATAGGGAATGAAGTACTGGACAAAACATATTTTGCTAGGAATTAAAACCCACTTTATTGGGCCTAGTTTCTTCCTGATGAAAAATTACCCTGTCCACTACTGAGCATCTGGTTACTGATATGTTGTGAGTAGCCCAGTGTTTGACAGATTGCATTGGCATGGAGTATTTGGCTGATTATGTGAACAGAATACTGAGAGGGGCAGTAATATGGAGTGTGGAGTTGCTTGGGTGCATGGAGGTCTAAAGAGCAGTGTAGGGCTGAGCTGTGGTGGAAAATTTACTGGCTCACTTTCATGGAATATTGAAATCCAGCAGAGGACTGACTTGTTTGTTCTTGAGCAGTACTGAACTGCAGTAGAGGAGTGAGCTGCCTGCTAGTCAGCTGTCTATGTTTTGATAAAGTTTGCCCATCAGCATGGTATCTGAGCATCTTCCATGAAAAGTAAGCAGCAAAATATACTGAGCTGCTGTGGAATACTGAATCCAAGTGAACAGTTGCAAGGAATATTGAATTGAAATAAAACACCGAGGTGTGCAGCGTCACGTAGTGCGTGCCATAGGCAGCTCAGTATATCTGAAAGCTAAATGGATCATATTCTAAAGGCTGTGAACCATGACAATTGTTGGTGGTGAATGGCATGGTGGAAGCATGTGGCATTAGTAAAGCATCTCAGACAGAGTCACTTTCTTCTAACCCTGAACCAGGAACTTCATTAGGCTCTGGAAAATAGTACTGTTATGTTAACAGCACACAAACAAAGAAGTGTGATTAAAAACACAAAATATTCTTTTTAGAGGTCTGCAACATAACACTATTGTATTTCTTAAAATGCTAAACCTTGGCAAATAAGAACCAAAACCAGAGAGAGACAAAGCAGGCTGCTCACAAGGCAGTGAGGCACCTTGCTCTAGGCTGGCTCTTTGCAGACTGCCCGCTGAAAGACCCAGATTGCAGGCTTCCTTATAGATCCCACTAGCCTGCAGACAGGATGAGGAAACCCTGTGAGAATTTAAAGTGACATTTTATCATTTTAACATCGCTCTCAATATACCACAAGAATCAACGTAAAAACTATTCAGTCTGTCTCACATTCTTTGCTTCACTCTGGAGCTTCTACCTAGACTCCTCCCAGTCCCACCAAGCCAGACTTGCAGCTACAGTATTAAAGAAACAGGGCACATATCCCCAAACAGTGTGGTGTTCCCACAGATGCATTCTGTAGCCTAAAGGAACCCTCCTGGAACCCGGTACCACAGAAGAGTTGGGACAGAGAATCTTTTTACCACAATACATCTTTGCTTCATTACCAAATCCCTGATTTGCCCAGACTGTAACTATATGGCTTTTCTGTAGCCATGCTGGAAGGCCTGAACCAAAGCCACTTTCTGCAGCCAGACTGAAGAAGCAGCAGCCATTCGCTGTAGGCCTGGAGTCACATCCTCACATTCCATCTCAAATGTATTTAAAAGATTCACACCAGGCTGGGAGGAGGGGACTCACCCTAATAGTTCCCACTGTCACCAGATAAAGCATTGTCATTGCACTTTCCTATTGTTTGACACTGTGATCTGTGTCTGGTTTGTAACTGTTTCTGTCTGCTGTATAATTAATTGTACTAGGTGTAAATCAGTTAAGGTGGTGGGGTATGATTGATTAGGTAATTTTGTTAGGATTGGTTAGTAAAATTATACTAAGATAATTGGTTAAGGTAAGCAAGACTCAAATTTCATTATAAGAACTGGGGTCCAAGAAGGAGCTGAGGAGAGAAAGAAGAGCAGAAGTAACAGAAGGAGGAGGAAGGAGGAAAAGGGCTGGAAGGAGACCAAAGGAGACAAGGAACTCCTGAGGAAAAGAACTCACCTCCAAGACCTAGCCTAAGATAAGAGCTGCCAGGACTTTTCTGCACAACCATGAGGCGCAGCAGCTAAGATCCAGAGACTGACCTTGCCTGGCCAACAGGGGAAGCCTGCCTGCCTGTCCCAGGATTAGTGAGCATGACACTGTGTGCTAGGCTTGAGTATTCTGCTTGTTTGGGAATTGTCAATAAATAGAGGATAAGAATATTACTGTGTGAGGCTCTTTCAGTGGCTAAAGATCCTGCCAACCTGCAGGAAGATGTGCCCTGAGCCCTAGGAATTGTGTAAGGTTGGTTGTATAAATGAACAGGGTTGTACCTTGAGCCCTAGGAACTGGGTAAAGGTGTGTGTCCCTATAGTGTGGAAGGGATAGAGAAATTTGTGCGGGTAACAAGACCATCTGGACATACTACGGAAGGGTGAAATTGCACACGCTGCCCTGGGCTGAGACCACCACTTAGACAGTTCTGGACACTCAAAGAAAGCCACTCTGGGCCGGGTTGGGATCCATTCAGCGGTGATTAGAGGGGATTTACCCAAGGCCTGCCAGGAGGAAAGTTAAAAACAGAAATCTTCACTCAGTGAACTCACCCCTCCTTGAAGCCTCCTTATTTTTGGTTGGAAGCTGTGAGCCATGCAGCAGTCCCACTCCCCACGCCCATAAATGGCCACCAACACAACAGAGTGACTTTGCCTTGAGGGGCCATGCTGGCACGCAACAGGATTTTCTCAAAAGCACTTCTTTTAATGGAACTCTTACAGATTTTTTTTCTTCCTCCTTAAAATAAATCATCAAAAAAGAGTCTTGCAGCCACTCTGCAGAGTTCAACGTGAGCTCTCTACACACCTGGGCAACCTCAAATGCAGGTCTTTTCTTCATGAGTCTTTTTTTTCCCCCTGAAACTCCCTCCTGTTGTTACAAGCCAGTACAGTTCAGTTTGGGTGCGTTGCTCCTCCACTCACAGAGTGCTGAGACTTGGCCCTTACGCTTAGAGCACAAGAACTGTGGTCATGGCTGCTTCTTACGCCAGGGCACAAAAAGGGCATATAGGCCCTTTGATGTTAGTACTAAATGATGCATCAAGCAGGCAGAGGTGTCAGTAAGACAGCTACACTGAGCATACTGAGAGGCCAGTGTTACATTACTAAAATGGCTTGCGTTTATCCCGTAGCAACCTGGTCTAGTTTGCACTGCTGAGCTCCTGGGGAAAAACGAAACTAGGTCTCTTCCAAATCCAGACCCTTTCTGTTTGACCCACTCCTCGTTCTACGATGAAAGGAATTCTCCTGGGCCAGTACCATCCTCTTCCATCCTTGTGTGATTGAGAAGAAGGAGGAAATGATCTCAGGGAAGCAGCCCGGAGTTGATGTAGGACCCTAGGATGGAGCATCATAAGCATGGTTGGCTGGAATTCCCTTCTTCCCTCAGCAGTAAGGGACAAAGCTGGTAGTTACCACTTGGTCTCTCTCTGAGATCCAGGGCAGTCTGGGAGCTGTAGTCCATCATGGCAGCCATATTTATAGTCCAAGCTTCTGGCAAGGGTTGGTGGGAAATGGGGAGGGGTGGAGAGAGAGAGAGAGAGGCAGACAGACACCTCAGGGAAGGGTCTGGAAGGACTTCTGAGATGACGTACTTTTTATTGCTTTGGAGGCAAGATAAAATAAGTAGTATTTATTGATAGGTAGCAGTGTTTTGGTAAAAGGTATTTTCTATGATTTCTTTTGCTGGCTGTCCTGCAACAATCATCTTGTCCCCTGCCCAGCCATAATCTGATCTTTGATGTTTGTAACATGCTTTGAAGATGAAAATGGCTAGAAAAGTGCAAAGCATCATCATTACTACAGTTTTAATTAACATGTGGTGCAAAGAACCAAGTCTGTTCTCCAGCCAAACAGAAAACACAACATGAAGAGACATTTATTCATTTTCACCTTGTTTTGGAATCCTGGATCAAAATGATAATATAAGACACTTGAAAACATAATGTGAGAAGATGAGATATCCAGTGGTGCAATTACATGTGGCAGACACCTTAATTAGTCATCTCAGTATAAATTCTGGGAATGGTGAGACTAGAAAGTAAGCCTGCCTGGGTCATGAATGTGACAAAGCCAGAATGCAATCAAAAAGAGTGTTGGAAAAGAGATAATGTTTTAACTATTTCTCTTAGGACATCATTCACTGATTGCACAATACTACGAGAGTTAGAAAAATATTGTATCTCCTAAAACTGACTTTTTGTCATTTCCCTGAGAGAAAGGAATTTGGGGTGGTTGTTGTTGTTTTCTTGAGAAGTTTCTCTTTTCTCCACAGACTCTAGCGTGGACTATTATCTTCAAGGACTGAACGATTCTTTTTTTAAAGGAATAAACTTCTTATTTTACTCTGGTTAGTTAAATGAACTCTGCTTTCTGCATTGATCCACTAGCCTCTGAAGAAAACACCACACTGACATTCATCTGTTAGAACAGCAGCAAACATGGGGGTGGGGTTATAAGGCATTTTCTTCCCACCACAAGAAAGAGAGAAGGAGAATTGATTCAGTGACAGCCAGCCCTAGGGCTCCTTCGCAGAAATATCAATGCATGTTATGGATGGTTCAAGAAAGGTTGTACAGCTGCTGAATGATCTAAACCACAGCATAGAGAATGTGCTGTTTTCTGCTTGCTCTCTGCATCCATTACTGCACTTTAGCTCAAAGGGTTCCAATTGGTTTTTATTATCATTGCTGTTAATAAAGTAGCTCCTAGACACAAAGCTCTGTTGTACTAAGCACTAGACAGACATGAAAATAAAAGATGGCTCTTGCCCCAAAGATCTTGCAATCTAAGTCTGATCAGAGGCAATAAGGGGGCACAACACACAGCGGGAGGGAGCTCACAAAAGTGGCAAGGTGATTCTGATCAGCATAACAGCTTGCCAGCCTGTGTCCACAATCTGACTGAGGCTATGGGATGAAAGGCTACGTGGTCGGATGCACTGAAACAGATCTGGAACCACAGGGGGACCTTCCCGGAGGCACCAACGTAGACTGCTCAATGTGGTGATGCCTGAATCTCCTAAAGTAATATATGGATATATGCCTATCTCATAGAACTGGAAGGACCTTGAAAGGTCATGGAGTCCAGCCCCCTGCCTACATTAGCAGGACCAAATACTGTCCCTGGCAGATTTTTTGCCCCAGATCCCTAAATGACCCCCTCAGGGATTAAACTCACAATGCTGTGTTTAACAGGCCAATACTCAAATCACTGAGCTATCCCTCTCCCCTTGGGTATGCAAACTGCTCAATCCAGGACTAACGTGATCCAACGGGACAGCTCTAATGACAGAAATACAGCAAGTGAAGTGAAGTGCAGGCCAGGTAGCACCTGCTCATTTGCTGACTGCTAGGGTAGGCCTGTACGCAGGCGGACCTCGCTGCTGCCACGGAAAGAGCCATCGCTTGAGCACGGTGCTGGAAAAACATCTTGTTTGTGACAAGGACACAAGATGAAGAAGGCCAGCCTTGGTGGAGTGTTTTGTAGGCAGTGTGGCAGGAGTGGGTTTGAAAGAGACATTGGAAGGAGGATGTGTACCAGGGGCTCCTCCCATGTAAAACGGGGTATCATGGAACAGAGGCCAAAGATGCTTAAGGGAAAATTGGACTGTTGGACAATTATGGCTGGCGTCTGTGGCAAAGGGTCTTAGCTGACACATTGCGCTAGTGAGAGGTGGCAGAAATCCAGGGAAGAGAAACTGAATCCAATTCCAGAGGTGCTCATACCAGGCCCAGACCCCTCCTCAGGGTATAATTCAAACAAATCTACCCAAATAGGCAAGGCAGATAAAGAAAATAGAGTCACAAGGGAGGATCCCATACACACCCCCGTGAAACAACACTGCTCTGGCCTTCCACCATGGACCCACATATCAATGACAGGGGAGGGTTTTCTTCTAGGTAACTTTTCACTACCTTGCATCATCATGTATACTCTTGCAAAGTGCATGTGAACCATGTCCGAGTGCATGAGGGGGAAACGGCTGCACGAGTTGCAAGGCTGGACAGAATGCTTCACACACACACGTGCATGATGGAAGCAATGCAGCAGCAAAGACATTGGTGATTCAGGGGAATGAGGAAAGCTAGTGAGACAGTCCTGCAACCTGGAATCTTATTTCACTGGGTCCACTGGGGATAGTTTCAGAATAAATCAACAACATGTATGTCATCAAAACAAAGGGTGGGCATACCAGGGCCCTGCCCAGTCATCCTCTATCTTCCAGGTCTCCACTTCCTGTTTCTTCACAGTTCAGGCTTCAGGAAATGATGCATTCAAGTCCGGATGGGCTAGCCAGGAATGGCGTATGGCCTTCTCTCCATTGGGAAATTTCCCCACTTCCAGTTTGATACCAGAACAAGATCCACTGTGTTTCAGTGACGCTACATGGTGCCAAGAGCCAGCAGAGTTTGTAGGAAAGAGATCTGAGAGGCCAGTGTTTCCCACCTCAGGCTTTTTCTCCAGATCCCATCATCCAACAGTAACTGGCTGTCAATTGCTGGAATTGGAGCAAATTCCCAGTGTAGACTAGGTTAAAGTGAGTCCATACCCTGAATCTGGACTTGTACATCGGAGTAGTGCCAACTCTTCAGGGCTGATCATGGATACATTATGCAATGTACCAATTCCTCTACTATCCTTATGGTAGTCCTATAGCATTCTATGAGGATGAAACCAATAGAGTCTTGAGAAGTTACTCTAAAGCCCTATATAATCTATTAGGGTATGAGTTCTCTTCTATAGTGGGTATTTTTTAGCCATCCTATAGAATTCTGTGGCAAGGATGTTCTATAAAATTGTGTAGGATGACTCCGAAAACCTCAAAGGAGGGGATTGACTGGGGAGATGTCTGCCAGAGGGCTCTGTAAGTAGCGCAAGGCCAGGCCTAAGAGTCCTCCTTGAGCCTGAGATCATGTTGGCTGCAGGTAACAGCCACTGAGTCTATTTTCAGTGTGGGTGAATTTTGTATTCTACACAAAGATCTCTTAGAACTCTTCAGTTGGCTTATCCAGTATCTGGTCTCCATGCACCCTCTTTCATCTGCCTCACACAGCTCTCAGATTCCCACTGGGTGAGTAACTCAAGGGGAACAGCTGAGATGCAGGCCCCTTAAGAAAGGGGCAAACGAGTACAGAAAGTGGTGCCAAAAATTGCCCTTTTCAGCTTTTGTAGTGGTTGTTTGGTTTTTTGGTTCAGATAAAAAAAAATCCCCAAAAACCAAAGTAGATGATTGTGAGGAGTAAAGTAGTTTTTGCTTTGTCAGTACAAACTCCTGGGCAGGGGGCTCAGACATAAAGCAAATATGGTCCCGGATGTTTGGCAGATGTAAGGAAAAAAGGGTATATGAAGATGGGCAGACCAGCCCCTAGTTGAGACGTCATGGTGACAGGATGGTAGACACTTGGAATGGCTTTCCCACTTACGGTACTTCTCTACTTACTTTTCCTTCTGTCATCTCCTCTTCTGATCATTGTCATGGTCTCCATAAGTTTATGCATATGCATAAGGCAAGGGATTGCTTTGCTATACTTACATTGCTTTGGTGTGGTTTCTATTTACTTGTCTGTATTTAAGTATGAATAAAGTCCTCATGTCCCTATGTGTGATTCCCCAACCTTATCTTCTATGATACATTTACAGAGATGCCTAAATAAAAGAACCTGCTACGAGTGACTTGTGCATTTTACACTCTATCTTCATCAAAGGCTACACAGTGGATATGCTGAAAGGGGCCCTGGTTTTTAACAGCTATAAGATGAAGCATAGCTCTGATGGGTACTACTGAGGAGAGAAGCACCAAGGAACGCAACCACTATCCTTTTCAAGATTCACTGTTCCTAAACTTCATACCCTCTCGTCCAATCATTGCTCAGTGGCTACATTGTTGGCTCCATCCTTGCCAGAGTGACCTGGCCTTTTAAGGAGGGCGGAGCTCAGCTGAGCCCTGTGCCAGGCTCCTCCCACATGCCCAGGGTCACATGCTGGAAAACTGTGACTCCAGAGCCTGGCTTGCTGGGATATAAAGGGCTGCTTGTGTTCAGGGAGGAGGCTAGAGACAAGAAGGGAGGGAAGAGGTTCTCCTTAGCTCCCAGGCAGGTGGGCTGGGAGTGCAGCCCTGCAGAGAGCAGGCTAGGAAGGCTGGAAAATGGTCTATAGGAGGAAAGCCCAGCAGGGAGTCAAATTGCCTCGACTCCTAGGCAGAGGGACTGGAGGTGAGTCCTGCAGGGAATAGAGGCAAGTGCCTGGGGCAGTTGAGATTGTCAAAAGTGATTTTGGGGTGCCCTGACATTATTTTGAGGTGATCTATTTGAAATACCTCCAAGGCATTTAATCTTCAGGTGGGTGTTCACCACTGTCTTGAGGCGTCCAAAATTAATCATTACTTTTGTCCTTAACCTCTCTATGCCTCAGTTCCCCATCTGTCTAGTGGGGATAATAATCTTCTCATTCACCCTTGGTCTGTCTTCTCCATCTTGTCCATCTAGATGGCAAGGTCTATAGGGAAGGCACATCTCTCACTCCATATGTGCACCTAGCGCAAGGCTTTGATCTTTGTTGGGGCATCTAGGCATTACTGTAAATATAGAAGATAATGAATAATTAATATTCTAATAATAACAACAGCACTTGTAGAATTGCCATTTAAACTTAGTCCGTCACTCATCTGCAAGCATCAGAGAAGATCATGCCACCTGAATATCAAAATTAATACAATTTTAACGCGTGGAAACAGAGGCCAGGTGCTTCAGCTACACATCCGACTTTAAAAACCTGATCATGTTCCTCCTTTAAATCACCAGGAACAAATCTTGATGGTCCCCATGCCAGCATGAGGAAAGACATACAATAAAAGTCCTGCTTAGCAGTTGCATACTGGCAATTTCAGAATGTAGTTGTGATTAATATGAGGTGACAAGAGTCAGGCAGGGGGGAATTCTAATGATTCCAGTTAATCAGAGAATGGTTTAGGTGTGTTAGTAACACATCCCAGCTAGGCTAGAGAAGGGGAGGTTGGGAAGTTGTGTATCCTCAATTTCAAGAGCTCCAATGCATGCCACAGAGGGCGGATTTGGGATGCCTGCCCTGGTTTCATTCATGAAGATGGCTCAGCTCAGGTTGTCACACGCAAGGCACTATTCTAGTGTGTTACAATTCGAATGGTCAAGAAAAACTCGAGAGAACAGTTTTCCATCAGAAAATGCAGCTTTATTGGAAACATTCTGCAGGAGCGTGTAGATTTCAGTGAAATTGCCAGTGGAAAAATGTCAAAATGAATCATTTCAACTTTCTCATTTAATGTTGATAATGTTTGAATGGAGCTTGATAAGTTTAGGACGGGGTTTATATGACAGGGCTGCTGCTATAGCATGGGACTGGACTTGATAACCCAGGAGGTCCCTTCCAGGCCTATGTTCTTGATAAAAAGGTTAGAAACCCCAATCTATGAGGAAAAGTTTAAAAAAACGGAGCATGTTTAGTCTTGAGAAAAGATGACTGAAGGGGGAACTGATAACAGCCTTCAAATATGTAAAGGGCTGTTATAATTGAGGACAATGATCAACTGTTCTCTATGTTCACTGAAGGCAGAACAAGATATAATTGGCTTAATCAGCAGCAAGGGAGTTTTAGGTAAGATATTAGGAAAGCTTTCTGACTATAAGGATATTTAAAATCTGGAATAGGCTTCCAAGAGAGCCTGCAAAATCCTCATCCTTGTAGGTTTTTAAGAACAGGTTGGAGAAACACCTGTCAGGGATGGGCTAAGTTTACATGGTCCTGCCTCAGTGCAGGGGGCTGGTTTAGGGGACCTCTGAGGCCCTTCCCAACCCTCCACTTCCATTATTCTATGTCAGAGTTATGGAATGTTTACATAAAGCAATTGAACTCTTAAAATGCAAGCTCTACAGCTTTAATGCAAAGAACAGCACACCAACCCTTTCCAGCCATGTGGAGAAACTCCCTGGAAGTCCAATCCTGTTGCTTACTTAGTTTCCAGTTAATGCCAAATGGAATTGGACATTTATATGCACATCAGGAAGAGTCAGAGTTATAATTAATGGTACCAAAAAGGTATGGAAGGGATAGTAAACCTCAGGATTCAGGGCTGGAGCCAATCTCCAATTTTCAGACCAGGGTGGGACCTACGTGGGGGGCAGATTACCCCACATCTGTCTACTACGGAGTTCTTATGGCTTCCTCTGGTACTAGTCACTCTTAAAGACAGGATACTAGGCTAGATGATCCCCAGGCCTGATCCAGACTAGCAATTGGTATGTTCCACCCATAGCTTTATGCTCTTTGGCCTGGTCCATTACTACACTCAGATGGTGCAAAGGAGCCAGAACCAACACTTCTGCATGCACGGGCAGCTGCAGAGCAGTTGTGCATACACCACGTATGTCACAACACATGGGCAGTTATGCTCTGATGCACCCCGGGACGGCAATCCCAACGCACCTGGACATCGCAGCCAAACGACAGCGTGAACAAAACATCCTAACAGTGCCAACGGGAGACCCTAAGTAACCACACTCCTTCCCCTCCCCCCGTGCTGTGAGCACACACAGAGGAAGGGGAACGCTGCATTCGGGGAGCAGTACCCATGGGACGCCATAAGCAGGAAGCTCCACACACACACACACACACGTCACCACAGCACTGCAGGAGCGGGGCCAGTGACCAGGACCAGATGGGGCTCCATGGCTGCTGGGGGCAGAGGTAGGAGAGGGACACAGAGAGACTCAGGCAGCCGCCACAGCACGTGGGAGCAGACCAGGGAGCTGGTGGCATTGGGGGCCTTTGACCTCCTCAGCTGGGGCTGGTCACTCTGTGAGCCCCCCCCCCCCCCTGCGCTCAGCGGGGCTGGGCTCCGTCCATTCTGGGTGTCAGGAGCAGGAGAGGCTCAGTGACGCCAATCCCAGACAGAGCCCTCAGTGACACACACACAGTCCCTCCGCAGCCCACAAGTGCAGGTAAAGGTGCCAGACACCAGCATCTTCTGGCTACACGCCATAGGCCCACGTGCCCTGTAAGCTGCGCACACAACACCATGGCCAAGCAACATTAGAAGCAATGTTCCCTCTGCGCCTGCCAGGATTGCCAACGGTCTAATCACAGAAACCCAAACACCCTTGCTCTATCCCCTGCCCTGCCCCTCCCCCGAGGCCCCACCATTGTCACTCTATCCCCCCTCCCTCTGCTGCTCATGCCCCCC
>ML677507.1:4402418-4441391 GCA_007922305.1 Dermatemys mawii
ATCACCTCTCTCAATCTCACAGTGTTCTGAAAACGCATGGCCCTTGCCCAGTGAGTGCTACCTAGATGATGGCGAGTCTCTCCATCATAACACGGGCCAAGTACATGTCCATAGTCCTTCATTCACATAATCACAGTAACATCACTTTATCATTCCTGCCCCAATAACATAGAAACTGGGGCTCCCTCATCAGCCGAAGTGGCCATGTGGGCTGCTGTGGGCTCAGGCTAGGCGCAGTGGGTGTGTCTATGCAAATTGTTAGCCCCAGACTTATTTTGCAAGGCTCACTGCAATTCCCATAGTTCGCCACCAGATGTCAGAATATATCTCATTCCTGACACTGCTTACACATGGTCCCCAAATCATTAACAGGTCCCTTCTCTAGCCCAGCAGCCTGCTCTGTGTAGCCTTTATTAGCTAATTGCCAGGATCGATGTCTTCAGGCTGGAGTGCAAAGAGCATCCTCAGCCCCACGCAGCATCCGGTGACTCGGCAGGAATGGTCTTTTTCTGAAATGGTTCAACAATCTCTGCCAGGAGCTGGTCGTCTCTATCCCTGTGCTTTGCTGCCCTCTTCTGCTTGGCGGGGAAACCTCCCATAAACCTCCTGAACAAGGTGTGTCCATTTGCTCCTCTCCCAAGCCACCTGTCAAGGATCCTGAAAGAACGGCAAACTCCATCCTGTGCAATGTGCCGGACAGGTCTTTGCTAGATCAATGCCTAGCAGACGGGTGTGGTATATAGACAGACAGCAGGCAGGCAATGCGTGGTGCTCCATTAGCACTTATCTGTGGTTGGAAAAGTATTATGGGGCTAATTGTCTGCGGCAGAAACAGAGAATAGCAAATGCCAGTGCAGCCTGTCCAGCACTCCAGCCATAGCTTAGGGCTTTTCCTGGCCTGTGTGCCTTCTCTCAGCCCCGCTCTGAACACCAGAAATCCTTGCATATTATTTATTCCCACCTTCTATTTATCCACTTCAGGTTAGTGGGTCTCTGTGGGGCAGAGGAAGAGATGTGCATTACTTCATAAATTCCTCAAGGAAATCTCTGCAGTAAGGATGCGGAGAACTCCCCTCTAACCCTTTCCAAAGCCCTGGGCTGACAGAGCAACAAGAGCAGGGGTAATATCATTTCAAGATAAAGAAAAGGTCTTAAAATTTGCCAGGGATGTGGCTGCACTGATCTACAATGGGAAAAGAATAATGTTCTTCCTAGCTGTCTGGGCTGTCCACTCAGGCCCTGAGATTGAGACAAGCAGATACTTAAGTCCTTACATATCCATCCCTGACTTAAGAGGGGCTTATGTGCTAATTAAAGACATGCCGAAGAGCTTTCCTGAGAAAGAATGCTTCTGTTATTATTTGCATTGTGCTAGTTCAGGGGTGGGCAAACTATGGCCCAGGGACTGCATCCGGCCCTCCAGAGGTTTTAATCTAGGCCTCAAGCTCCCACTGGGAAGCGGGGTCCAGGGCTTGCCCTGCTCCGGGTGCTCCAACCAGGAAGCAAGGTCAGGGGCTTGCCCCGCTCCAGGTGCTCCAGCCAGGGAGCAGGGTCAGGGGCTTGCCCCACTCCGCCTAACTCCTGGAAGCTGCAGCATGTCTCCACTCTGGCTCCTATGCGTAAGGGCAGCCAGGGGGCTCTGCACGCTGACCCCCGCCCCAGGTGCCACCTTCTCAGTTCCCATTATGCAGATCCTCAGTATATATAATGTAATTAACCTAATAAGCTAGAGAGGTGCATGAGAGAGCCTTTGATATCCAAAAAGAAAAAAGATTGGTATGCAATAATATTGGACACCAGCAATGCCATTGCCTGCAATCTGATGGAAATTCAATATGAATTGTTGTTTCGAGTCCATTGTGTCCCTGCAAGTCTCTGGTCCAGGGAACCTGGAACTGATCATTTTATATTGCCCCAAAATACATCAGTATTAGCAGAAAATTACAAATCTTACCAAAACTAATACTGGAATGAGAACGATTACATTCTCCCAACAGAGGGGAAATTTGGGAATAGCTAATATCAAAACAGTGAATGCAAAAGCACAGAACCTTGTTAAAATATCATTCCTAGTGGTTAAACATCCAACAATTGAGCTTGGAAATCTGAGCTGCCCCACTCTTATAGGCCCTGTTTCAGCACCACACTTAAGCATGGTACTTAGCCTTAACCCGTGTGCTTTTCTGTATCAGGGCCATAATGACTAGCTCCAAAGAATATCGCACATGGTGGAAAAGGTGTGCTGAACTGCCTATTTTCAAAACTAACAGTAAGAACTTTATTTCTGCTCCATTTAGCAAATACAGAAGAGTGGTAAATTAAAATTAGAAGTCGAAGCCTAATGCTCAAGTTGAATGTGTCTTGGGAATGGGTACTATGAGTTTGATTTGTATATGGCTATGAACTCAGTAGAAAGCTATATTAAAAACAAAAGCCCTCCATATTTCACGCAGCTCATACAATAACATTCATCACGGGTTCACCTGTCACAGACACTAACTAACGTGACAATCCAGCATACTGAGCTTTGGCTATTCACAGAACCTCCAATATACCAGTATGCCATAAGCAGAAAGACACGGGCCCATCTATCACCCTGTGGCCCAGAAGCCCCTTAAGGTCATCTGAATGGGTACTTGAAATCCATAAACTGCCACCAGAGTATGACATTGGGGATGCTGTGCCTGACCCTGAAAGATTCTTGTTATCTGCAACTGCCATTGAACCCAATGGGGCTTGGTTAGTATCTCTCTGTATCAGGCCATTATTTATATACAGCATTCCTGGCAGGGGCCAATGGAAACAAAGAGTCGGGTAGGGTCTGTTTCTCCAGGCAAGAACAAGGCTGTGGGAATATTGCAAATCATTTAGCTGCATTCATAGGCTCCAATCCATTTTCGTCACTTAGGGCTGAATTCTAAACTCTGCCCCACACAGCTAGCAATCCGCAGTGAGGATGTGAGGGATGAACTTACTCTGAATATTTTAACCCCTTTAGAAGAAAGAAAAGGAAAATCACTTGCACAAACACCGCCTAAGAATCAGATTTTCCAAAGCACCTATATCTTAGGAGCCCAAATCCCACTGAAAGTCATTGGGGCTTGTGTTCTGAATCACTTTTAAGCCAATGGGACTAAGACAATTGACACCAGCTGGGGAGCTTCCCCTTAAGATTTTTAGGAAACCCCACTTTCTATCAATAACAAGTACATCCCAGGTCACGCTGTTTTTTAAATCTTTAACCAATTGGATGAATTTTGTCGGAGACATAAATGTTCATGTTTCAGGGCATGAGAGTCTCCAACTAATAGGGGTCAGGAAGAAACTTTCCTTGAGGGTAGATTATCCCATCATTCCCTCCTGAAGCATCTCAAAGACAGGATACTGCGCTAGGTAGACCACAGGTCTGATCCTGTCTGGAAAATCCGAGGCAGGGGCACTGGAGCAATTTGTATAGTGAGGGTGCTGAGAGCCATTGAACCAAACTGCAAACCCTGTATATGGAAACCACTTCCAGCCAAAGGGTGCGGAAGTAACCCCAGCACCCCTAATTCCAGCACCGAGGTTCCTAAACAGCCAGACCCTACCACAGCAGAAACCCTGAACAGCATTGGGGATGGAGTGTCCTGATAGACTAGTATTACTTGGATGATGTTCCTTATTAACACCTAGTCAACTGGAAGCCATTAGCAGATGTTCAGCAGTTCAGCGGCTCAGTGTGATAGTCCTTGGCCACTGAGTTAAATCAGATGGGCAATGGGAACCCAACATTAGGCTGGAGATTTCAGGATCAACAGGCAGAACCAGAAGCGTGGAAAGGTTATTAGGGAGAAGAAGCCAGAAGCCACCACTGGAACCAAGAGGAGAGCTGCAGAGGCAGTATACCTAGCTCCAAATGGAGAGGAGAAGGAAAGAGATCCTGCATCACATTCAGTATAAGCCCTCATCACCTCCAGCTGACTCAAGGGCAATATTAGTGCCAGGAGCAATGCCCCAGGTGCCCGTGACTTGGCAGCCCAAGGGTGGTGGTAGTGTGGGAGATAAAGGGGAAGACAACAAATGGAGTTTCCCTGTTTCCCTCCCCCACATTAAAAAACTAATAACTAGCCCCATGCGAGCCTGGCCCCATTGAAGTCCAAAGCAAGATTCTCACTGAGGTCAATGGGACCAGTGATGGTTGAGACTTCTGCCCAAGTCTGCCACGAGAAACTTTTATAAGGACACTTGGATCCAGCTCTCCAAAGTTCACGAGCCTTTCAGCTAAGCTGGCTCACACTCCAAAGAAGCCTGGGCTGACGTCCAAGCCAGCCCCAGGCTCCAAGAACATCTTTGCTTGTCCTGTCTCTGATGACTCTCTCTGCCCAGAGAAGGCTGGATGCTGTTTTAATCTGCCTTTGCAAGCATAAAAATGGTGAGGGAGCTTATTACCCAGCAAACAAACAAAACCAGGGAGGCAGGGATCTGCTCAGGGTGAGTAGGCGAAGCCCTTGGTATAACAGCATTCATTCACGCTGAATTACAGTGTGATTCCTTTTGAGTGAAATATCTGATCCGCAGGAATATTACAGGCATCCTGATTTGTTCCTGCCTGGTCGCTGAATACCAAAAAGAAAGGAAGGGAGGCATTTGGCCCTCTGCTCACATTCTCCAGGTAGCAGGGCAAATTGCTCTGTGTGTTTCTCACTCAGCCCTGAGAGTTGGGTATTGCAGGTGGTGCAGGCACCCAGTTCAGAGTCAAAAAATCTGGGTTCCATTCCTAGCTCTGCCACTGATCTGCTGTTTGACCTTAGGCATGACCCCTCTTCTCTCTCTGTTTCCCCCCTTTTTTCTCTCTGGTCTGTTTAGATGCTAAGCTCCTCGGAGCAGGGTCTCTTCCCCAGTCTGTGTATGTACTGTGCCTAGTATAATGGGGGCCCTGATCTTTGTTGGGACTGCTACATGTAACTGTAACACCAATAAAACAGGAGGTATTTGTGGTGATCTATCTGCTGGTGATAAACAAGTGAAGAACAAGAAGAGTTCAGCCTTGCTCCGCGAATTGTCTGGCCATAAGAAAGGCAGCACGAAGGGGTTGAACAGGGCCTGGATCCTGTCCCCTGAGTCCTAGGGCATTAATCACAAGCTCCCAGAGATCCGGGACCTGGAAGGCCCAGCTATGGACTCCTATAGCCTCAAGGGATGAGGAGTGTGCCCAGTGCTTGCACATAACACATGCAAAGGGTAGCTGGGGCAAGAGGTACATAAAACACACAGGATCAGACCAAAGGTCCATGTAGCCCGGTGTCCTGTCTTCCGACTGTGGTCGATGCCAGGTGCCCCGGAGGGAATGAGCAGAATGGGGTAATTATTGAGTGATCCATCCGTTGTCGTCCAGTCCCAGCTTCTGGCAATCAGAGGTTCAGGGACACCCAGAGCCTGGGGTTGGAGTCATGAGAGTTTATATTCCTATGGGACCTTTCTCCCAGAGCACTCCATGTACTGTAGACACAGAGTGCCAATTTGGGGGTGCAGGAAGGCCCCCAGCAAGTCAGCAGACCACCCCTAGACTAGAAGAAGGGACATCCTGGCCAAAGGCCTCAGGGGCTAACACTTCCTCTGACAAGAAGGGTAATAGGAGTGTACCAGGGAGGCTGGCCCTTGAGCAGGAGAGTCTGGGGCTAAACCAGCCCTGATGGCAAGAGGAGCCCGCAGAGGAACAAGGCACTTCCTGTATAAAAGGCAGCAGGGCAGTGCGGGGTGATGTGGTTGAGAGACTAGCTGAGACACCTAGAGCTGGCAGTAAATGGGGGAAGCTGAGGATTTAAAGAAGAGAAGCTAAACCCCTCGGGAAGTGGGGAGTGAGTCCAGCTTAAAGAACCGACACAAAACTTTATGTTGCACTTTTGAGTTCTGGTTTGTTTGTTTTTTGACACACTTTGTTGCTGACCTGAGGAGAACGGAAGAAGAGGGAATAAAAGAACTTAGGGCTTAAAAGGCCCCTGGAGCCTGAGTTCTTAAAGGGGCCCTGGAGTAAGGGGGAAATAGAGGCAAAGTGGACACAAAAGTATGAGGGGGCGCTCAAGAGGCAATGAGCAGCTGGCCATGCTACAGGAATCATCTGCATCCACACAGGACAGACAATGCCTCCATAGCCACCGCAGAGCCAGGTGTTCTAGAAATGCCACCAGACTGAGCTCTCATCTCCACGTCTACAGTGACAGCACTTAAAGGGAGACGAGATACAGGCAGGTGTTCAGGGAGCTTGATTTACCGGCGCTGAAAGGATAAAAGGGCTAACCCCTGTTGGATTCATTTTAGGCAGAATACATGAGGGGCCAATGAGTGACAGGTGTTAACATGACCCTGGAACTGTCTAACTTTAAACAGAGTTACCGTGGCCTACATTCACCTCAGCAGGTTTAGCACCTCTAAGCTGCGCAGCCACGGGGGCCTGGACTGGAGAGGAGAGAAGTAGGGGGTGTGCAGTGGGGACAGGTGCCTCTTCCCCGGCCCCCGAGCTACCGCAGTGCAGGGAGGTGTCTCTCCCTCAGCCCTGGGCTACTGTGCTGAGAGAGGGCTGAAGGGGGTCCTCTCTCTCCCCGCTACAGCCCTGGGGCAGCCTGCACCCCAAACTCCTCAGCTCCAGCCCCAGCCCAGATCCTGAACTCCTAGCTGAAACTCTCACCCTATCCCTCCACTCCAAGCCTCTGCCCCAGACTTCAGCCCTCTCTCCCACCCCAAATCCCCCATCCCAGAGCCCACACCCATGGCCAGAGCGTCCAGCCCTGAACCCCTTCCCACACTCCGAAGCCCTCGGCCCCATGCCTGCCGTACATCACCTCCATACTGGGTGCACATAACAAAATTCATTCTGCACGTGGATATAAAAAATTAGAGGGAACCTTGATTAGTGTAACATTAACAGATGCTCATTGTGGGCAGGCAGGATTGAACCTGGAACCGCTAGAGCTTAGTACATGAGCCTTTACCATGTACTAAGCTAAAAGCCGCCATTCTCTTAACTAAGATTGTAGAGCAGACTCATTTTACTCTCTCTCAGTGGTCTGGGTGCCACTAGATGGGACAGAACACCACACCTAGGAGGTTGTGGGTTACATTAGCGCTATGCCAAAACACCATTAAAAATCCTTTCAAAGCTTTCTTAAAGATAGAGGGGGAAAGGAAAAAACAGTTCAAGTATTTGAAATTTAAAGTATTAAATAAAGCCTTCATGTTAACTACATTCCTTGTTCCCTTTGTCTTTAGCTCAAGAGAGTTTTTACAAATCTCTTTGACAGAGTTTGACAGTCTCTTTGGTGAATCAAAGATGGTGGTAATTGTCCTTTTGAGGAAAAGAGAAATAGTGATGATGAACTGAAGCTGTTGCTGTTTTTGTTCCAGTCCAAACCCATTTCCTAGGAGACAAAAGACAAACACGCAAAAGGGGTAGAAAATAGCAGCAAAGCTAGAAAATGCAGCTTCTGTCTCTGGTGTCACTTGCAACATCACTGCTGTAAAAACACAGACCCAGCATCCGCTCTGATCAGCCACTCTGAGCCCTGGCAAACTTGTAGCAGCACTGGGCTATTTAGGGCATTGCATTTAGCTGCCTTTCTGGTCACAGGCTTATAGCAGTGTTGAGAAATATGGAGTCTTAGAGGACTGACCCTAACTTTTATTAGACAGAAGGAAAAAGGAGAGAGAGAGGGAAGGAAAAGGACACATGGCGGAGGGGGACAAAGTCTTACATCCCAGAGGGTGTTTGGGATGTATCCAGAGCCAGTAAGGGTGGAGTCTGGCTGCCTCTCTTGGCTTGATCTGCTCAGGGCATCTCTCAGGATCAGGATGACAAAGGTCCAACAAGGTCACAATGGATCCCAGGTGATGGTGGGGGTGGCATAAGGTTGCCATCCCTCCAGGATTGGCCTGGAGTCTCCAGAAATTAAAGACTAATCTTTAATTAAAGATTATGTCATGTGGCAAAATCTCCAGAAATACATCCAACCATAATTGGCAACTCTAGGGCGGTGGCCATGATAGGGAAGTTTGTGTCTTCCCCTTCTCTTGTCTTTCAGCCAGACAGTGTCATGCTAACCAGCTTTTTCCCAAAAAAAGTCTCTTTTTCAGGACCCCAAAAGGGAGGGAGAGCCCATCCTCTCATTATTTTATTCAGCAGATAGAACTAATTTCCAACACATCAGTTTTGGTTCATTGATTTCCAGTCCCGTGTTTGTTGTGTTTACCAGGCAAGATCTTAACACAGTCCTTGAGTAATATTAATAGTTGTTTTTGTTTGGACTAATTCAGTCTTTGTCTCCTTTTTATACCACCTCCTCACTATTTGTTGTTATAGGTTACTGTGGTATTTATAAACTTTCATTCACTTTTTACAGTTGAGCTCACTATTAGGGCAAATTTATAGGCCCAATTATCACAACAGCACCCTGAGCCAGGATATGAATATGAACCTTTGTACACATCCACATCAGACCATAGCTTAGGAGTGCTCTTGCATGCCTGACTGACGCTAGCCTGTCCTATAGCGAGCAGCTAGGAGGAATGCATCCTATCTTCTCCAGCTGGCTAGGAGACTCCATCCCATCCTCGTGGATGAAGACCTAGCCTCAATTATTCACGTCTTTGGTCATCTCTTGGTAGGATTACAGCAGTGCAGTGTATCTGGGCATGAGACCTTCAGTATGTAGGGACTTCCAGCTATTTCAGAACTTTGCAGCACATCTCCTCATCAACACAGGCACATCAAACCTGTCCCCTGCTCCATACACTGGCTCCCCTGAGAATATCAACCCAAGTTCAAGGTCTCAGTCCTTATCTTCAAGATGCCCCATGGCCTGGGCCTGTGGTATCTAAATGATCATATAAAGCTCCAGGATGAAGACCATGGTTGACAACTTCACTCCTCTGACAGAATGGAACTCTCCACAATATGGGAAAAGCTCATCTGTGCGGGTGTCAAAGCTGATTCCCCACTCTGGCACTTTGACTGCAGAAGATGGGGGCCCACAAGGATTCTACAAATTAATACTGGCCACTCTAGGCTGGAATTAAACTCCCAAGGTCACAGCTTCTCTCTGACCTTGGATGGGTAGATGCTGCCACCACCCAAGTGCAAAAAACCCCTTTGAACCTAGGAAGACGTACTTGGGAATTTCTCCTTGTGGGGTACCCTCAAGCCTTTTCAAACCTTCTCCCCTACAGGGAAAAGCTGAGAAAGAAAAACAAAGGAAATCATCTGTTGCCACCAGCTAATTAAACAACACATGATTAAACAACACATGCACAAACCTCTTAGGACACACAAAAAAAACAGTCCTGTTCTTAAAAAAGGTAAATTTTATTAAAACCAAAAAGAAGGAAAATACATCTGGAACTTAGGTTATTGCTAGATTTAAAAAGACAAAATATAATAATTAAGCATCAAGAATGGTTTTTTTGAGGTCCAGCTTAATGGTTACAAGCAAAACAAAAGAATTTGGGGATTAGCACAGAGGAGTCCACAAGCCAATAAGAAATAAACAGCGATAAACCTAATTGTGTCTTTCTAGATGTTTCCTGATCTACTTACATATGTAAGCAGTGTCAGGAATGAGATCTATTCTGACATCTGGTGGTGAAGTATGGGAATTGCAGTGAGTTATGGAAAATAACTTCAGGGCTGATCAATTTGCATAGATACACCCACTGCGCCTAGCCTGAGCTCACAGCAGCCCACATGGCCACTTTGGCTGATGTGGGGGCCCCAGTTTCTATGTTATTGGGGCAGGAATGATAAAGTGATGTCACCCTGATTATGTGAATGAAGGACTATGGACATGTACTTGGCCCTTGTTATGATGGAGGGACTCGCCATCATCTAGGTAGCACTCACTGGGCAAGGGCCAGGCATTTCAGAATACTTTGAGATCAAGAGAAAGTGTGGATAAGTGCTTATGCTTTTTGGTGAGGCTTTGTGTAAGGGCCTCATAGGTGTATTGTAGCCTGTCTCTTTCTACTGTAGAATGTCAGAGTTAAATTTTGCTTCTGTTAAGGGCCTGTTTTCAGGCTGCTGAGCTGAAACCACTTTAGGCTCATTGGTGTACCTGCACTAAGGCTCCCCTACTATATGCTGACATCATCAAAGAGTTAAAGAAGTCACTGAGCACTGTCTTAAGTTGGGGGGCCTGAAAATAGTGCAGAGTGGCTGGTGCAGCAGAGTAGTCTCTGTGTCAGCTAGTAGGATGGCTAGTGGAGCTATGGGTGCTGCTAGCGGAGTGACGGGCGCTGCAAAACTGTCTGTGTGTTGACTAGTGGAGCTGTTGGTGCTGCTGGTGGAGTGACTGGTGCTGCAGAGCAGTTCGTGTATCGGCTAGCAGAGCAGCTAGCGGATCAACGGGCAGAGTGGTTCGTGGGACGGCCAACGGAGCAGAGCGGCTTACGGTGAGGGCTGCAGCGGAACCCCACGGAGAGGCGGTGCAGTCGGCCTTGGACCACGTACGGTGCCCCTTGCCCTTCCCTCCATTTCCACCCAGGCTGGGAGGTAAGACTCTGCAGATTAACTCTTGAACTCTGCACTAACCAGGAACAGAGACTCTTGGGCTGTTGGACTTTTGGGACTATTGGGTGATCTTTGGATTGCTGGACTCCAGAGACTTTTGGGCTGTGGGACTTTTGGGGACTTTGGGTGATTTTTGGGTTACTGGACTCACAAATCTAAAGGAGGGGACACAGCCCAATCGGCTGGGGTGGCGGTTTGCTCAGGGGTTGGTTTATGACCCTAGTTGTGGTATTTTTCCCAATTTGATGATATTTATCTCATGTTAATAAAAATTTTCTGATACACCAATCTGTGCTTGCGAGAGGGGAAGTATTGCCTCTTTGAGGTGCCCAGGGGGGTGTTAGGATTTTCCCAGGTCACTGGGTGGGGGCTCGAGCCAGTTTTGCCTTGTGTTGTTGAGAGGGGACCCCTATGTACTGAACCCGACCCTTGCTGCTATTAACCTGGCCTGGCAGAAGGATTACACATATCTGGGGTTCAAATAAATAATTCTAGGTATGATCTAATGATTTTCCATACCTGGCTTAAAGCTTCTTATAGCATTGCTGCTCTCCAGAGAAAAACAACAACAAACAGACAAAGGGAACATTTTTTCCCAATATTAAAAATTTCTATCCTTACCATTGGCTCTTTCAGTCAGGTGCCCATTCACTTCATTTTACCTACGCATGCAGTCAGACCTTTTAACCCTTTACAGATAAAGCAAGTGGAGAAGAGCTACTGAGAGGGATTCTATAGCTAACTGGCTGGCTGGATGTCCATAAACGGGAGCTACCTTCCTTCCCCATTGGCCTTCATTTATCACAGCGAGAGAAAGAACAGTCTTGGAGGCTGCTCCAAAACTGTGGAATGAACTTCCCCAGGAACTATGGACCATCGCACACCTCACCACTTTCCGCTCCAAAGGCCAGGTGCATTTCTTTGAGCCTGCCTTTTCCAAAATAAATACATAGCAATAGGTATATGTAATAGCCCCAAAAAGCCCAAAGTCCCATGCAAATGCACGGCACATACTTCTCCTTCTGGGGAGAGAACGAATCACATCCGTCACAGTGTTGCTTCCATTGCTTAAGGCCACTGGGCACTAGGGTGATGAGAACACATGACAGAGAGTAAACCTGCCGTGGCACCAGAAAGGTGAAGGAAGCCAGATAGTGCAAGTCACCTCACGGATTGCACTAGGGCGGGGTGTGGTCAGGTGAAGGGAAAGGATTTGATAGAGGAGACAGCTGGCTAGTGGGGAGAGTAGACCCAGCAGAGGGGATGTGGTGAATTGCCTCTTTGTGGGAAAGGACCTCAAAGAAGGCCGAGGAGGCTGGAAAGGCAAACAGTCTGCTCCTGAGCAAAGCCTGGAGACTGAGGGAAGGTCAGGAGCTGCTGAGGGCTTCCAACCTGCCTGAAACCCTAGGAAGGGTGAGAACTGTACTAGCTTAGACTGTGGGGTGGAAGGAGGCAGAGGAGGCTGACAACAGACGTGAGGACATTATGTTACAGCTGAGGCTTGCCTCCAAGGGAGAGTGGTGGTCAGCCTAGCCCGACTCAGGCTACAGATTTAGTCGTCTTTATATTTCTGCTGGATGTATGAAAGGACCCCCGGGCCCCGGAAGAGGTGGAAACAAAACATGACCTGTGTGACCTTAGCCAAGATACTTAATCTCCCAGCTCCCTCAGATACCTATCAGTGAAGAGGGGCTAATGCTCCTGCCCCACCTCCCAGG
This sequence comes from Dermatemys mawii, assembly GCA_007922305.1. Classification (NCBI taxonomy): domain Eukaryota; kingdom Metazoa; phylum Chordata; order Testudines; family Dermatemydidae; genus Dermatemys; species Dermatemys mawii. The sequence continues at coordinate 4,414,671 of ML677507.1, forward strand.
GATGTTGTAAGGCTAAAGGCCTTCATCTCCCCCAGGCATGGCAGAGATGGGATCAGACAGGCAGCTAGACAGACCAAAGGAAGGGGAAGGGGATTATTGCCAGCTTGGCTTCTTAGTTCAATAAATTGCCGTTTGCAAGTAATGGAGTGTGAGGGGACGTGCTACTGTCTGTCAGTGGGGCCAGGGAGGGGGAGTGAATTCTACAATTCCCAGCTCATTCCTGTTAATTGAGATAAATGTGCTTTTCTCTTTCTTATCAAATTACTATGAACGGTGACCAGTCTATGCAATACCGATCTGTCCTCGGCACGGACAGAGGCCATATGGGCTTCCGGCTGGCAGAGCAAGTGATGAATGAGACTTTGCTTAATGGCAATGCGTTTTTAGCTACAATTATCAGTAATGTGTAAACTAATGAGTATCTAAAACCAGGAAGTGAATTTCACCCATTTGTTCCATATAAACTGCCTAACCTCCCCCCCGCCCTTTACAAATTCCTGTCCCAACTCGGAAGGAGTTAATATTAGAGCTGAGTTTTGGGGGTTTTTAAGTGCATTTATGCATGAGGCAAACCCCATAGAAGAGCCCCATTGAGTCCACTTGTCTTTGGACCCAGACAAGATTAATACACAGAATAAAAGAAAGTCACAGGGCCCAATTCTCCATTCCCCAGCACCTCCTGTCATCATTTACCCTAGTGCGAGGTAAGTGTAAATGTTGCCAAATCAGGATCAAAAGCATTTGACGCTTAGCACTGGCCTGAACCACTTCAGTGGCCTCAGGGCAATGAGGACTAAGGACCACAATGTTTTCTCCCACCAGTATTCCTCCTTGACCTTTTAAGCTTGCAAGCCCGCATTAAATATAACAGCATCTCACTTAACCTGCTTTGCATTTATACTGCCTCCCGCGCGCATCTCTCATGGGTCATGCTAACTCCGCTCCTCACCAGGAAGCCATTTTTGGAAGCAGAATGGCATTCGTGATGAGGAAAAATAAAACTCAGCCAACAATAGCCTCGCTGGTAATTGCATGCTGAGACGTTCACTTGCCCCCTCGTGTGTACCTCAGAGCTCTTGTTCCTCTGATTATTGAGCCTCAGCCATGAAAAGCACTTCAATTTTCTACCGTAAAACCTCAGAGAAACTTAACAGATCTATTCAATATGGGTTCCAGCACAGCGTTGCGAAGAGCACTGGACATTTTGATCAATGCAGTTTGTCTTGTAAATAAGCTAGGTAGAATTCAATTCTTATTTTCTTTATAATTTCAACAGATAATATCACTGTTTGGTTTAATCATTTTTTTTTAAAAAAAAAATTATGCATTTTCACAGTTGCACAAAACTATCGCTCATAAGCATTTTTCAATTTTTATCAATTTAAATTTTCACCATTGCAGGAAGTTACGGGGGTTGGACAATAATTATTTTGTGACAGTAGACACTGAGATATCAAAAGTTAAAGCGTTATAACCATTAAAACACAAATTGTCAACAAATGTCAAAAAATGCAACATATACATCCTTAAATTAAGCTCTAATAAGTTCTAAAGTGACATTTTTCTTACTCTGCCTACCTGTAAATTTCAATTGTTATTGCTGGAAAGATTTTTTCATTAGTTTGTGTATTTTTGTGATAGCAACATTTATAATACAAATCTAATCATGCCAAGCCTCATTCTAATTAACTGGCTGGTTGTGTGTGTGTGTGTGTGAGAGAGAGAGAGAGAGAGATGGAGTCTGCCCTCTACTGATTAGAATCAGAACTGCTTAGCTATGTGTCAAGGCCCTGGATGGCTAATTGCTACAGAGGATTCTCCTTTAGCTCAAGGGGTAGAGGACCTGTGTTTGTAGAGCAAAATGATGGATTTTTTCCCCTCACCTGTAAAGTCCCAAATGGCTGTTGTGGTGACCTATAAAGCCTCTAAAAGGACATGGACTGTTATGGGAAGTTCTTCGGCTATAGTCTAGAGTGTGCCTGGCCCTGAATGTTTGCACAAAGGGCAAGAGGATTTGGCAAGTATCTCATAAGAACATAAGAATGGACGTATTGGATCAGACCAAAGATCCATCCAGTCCAGTCTACCGACAGTGGCCAATGCCAGGTGCCCCAGAGGGAGTGAACCTAACAGATAAGGATTAAGTGATCCCTCTCCTGCCATCCATCACCTCCCTCTGACAAACAGAGACTAGGGACACCATTCCTCACCCATCCTGGCTAATAGCCATTAATGGACTTAACCTCCATCAATTTGTCCAGTTCTCTTTTAAACCCTGTTGTAGTCCTAGCCTTCACAACCTCCTCAGGCAAGGAGTTCCACAGGTTGACTGTGTGCTGTGTGAAGAATTCTCAAAAGGTTTTTTTTATTATTATTTTGCCCTTAGGTGGTGACAACATCTACCCATCCCAAGTCAGAAAGAAGCTGTGACCTTGGGAGTTTAATACTAGCCTGGAGTGGCCAGTATTAATTTTTAGAATCCTTACAGCCCCCACCCTCCCGCCCCATTCTGCACTCAAAGTGCCAGAGTAGGGAATCAGCCTTGACATCATACTAAGATGATATTGATTCCATATCCATTGTAAATGGCCCATGGCATATGTTGCAATGCCAATCCAATCTGTGTGAGAATTGGAGGAGCTGGTAAGTATAGAACCCAGATAACAAAAGCTGGAAAGTGATGCAACAGTTTCATTGTTCAAAGAGATTGGAGTTGCAGGTGGACCCCGCCCCCCAAGTCCAACCTGTACCTCATCATGGTGGAGGGGGGTGTAACATCTGAACTGGGGATTGCTCGTTGGAGTTATGCCATCGGCAATGAAGGCTTGTCTGAAATATTGCCTTGGGCATTATGTGAGGTGGATAGATCCAACACGAACCCTGAAAATGATGGCTAACATGGGCAGCAAAGATGAAGGGTAGCAGCTGCACCTAGTTACCTGAGGCAAAGGAAGTCACTGAGAAAGACTCAACGGCGCGGATCACACAGCGTGAAGCCAGTACTTGTAGCCCAGGAAAAGGGCCATGTTACTGCTCCTCCGTCTCATCCCAGTGGTATGAGGTATTTCTCGGGATAATCATTCGCTCTAGTTTTTGGGACCATGAATAACCTCAAGCATGGGCTGAGCTTTAAACACGGGACTAGTCTCACTGACATCAGCGGGTCTATCCACATGCTTAAAATCAAGCACTTTCCATGATCAGGATGTTATGCCCTTATCTAAAGCCCGTGGAAGTCAATGAGATCCTTTCTCTAGTCTCTGGATCAGGCCCATAAGCCAACCAATCACCGTGGTAGTAGCTAAGTGCCTCTTTGTGGTGGATCTTCGCATCCAAAAAGACCTGCTGGGATATGCTCTCTTCCACTCTCAGTGAAGATAGGAAATTGTTGCATTATTATTACTAGGAATCAGCCAGAGTAGAACAGAAATTCCTATTTTCTTCTGTTTCTGGCCTGAGAATAAGAGATTCTTCTGCCTGGAAAGTGATAGAAGCTGAGCTGACTGACAGATTGTGCTGGGTATGCAAAGGGCTATTTTTAGAGCACTTCTATCAAGCAACTCAGCTAGAAATTTCTTGAAAGGTTCCCAGAACTTCTCTCTGATATTTTTTTTCTCCTTAAGACAATTGATAATCTGTAAATCTCCAGGTGATAACCTGTAAATCTCCAGCCTATTATGGTCTCTCAGCTTTTCTGTTCAAAACCTCCGGCTCTTTGTGAGGACCCTCGTGAGTTCATGGTGGTGAGCTGGAATCTAGTCTGCATATTTCTTAGTGCATTATGGAAAGACTTTGAACTGAGTCTGTGATGTACTGTTGCTTATGTTAATGGTGACTGCTCCTGAAATCTTTCATTGGGTCAGTTCTGAGAGCTGAGAAACTGAGGCAGAGTGGTTAAGCAATATGACCAAGGAGACAGAGGGAGTCAGAGACAGGATTATAATTAAGATTAAGCTTTTGTCATGGTTATTTTTAGTAGAAGTCAGGGAGAGGTCACAGGCAATAAACATAAATTCACAGAAGACTTGTCCCTGATTTTTACTAAACATGATTGTGACGAAATGGGGCTAACGGTGGCTGAGAGCCAGAGCCCTGCTGTAGAAGAGAGGGGAGGATCCAGCAGCCACTGCCCGTGGCATCTCAGAGCTCTGGGATTGGGAGCTGGGAGCTGCAGGGTCCCTCCTGCCAGCCGGAGCTGAAGCGGAAAATGTCACAGAGGTCTCTGGACATCACAGTATTCATGGCTTCCATGACATAATCATAGTTTTAATTATAATGCAGGGAAATATTAGCCAGGGTTCAGTGGGGGGTGCTGAGTACACCTCTTTCTAATGCATATCTTCTTCTCCTTCACTCCTTTCTCTGTGACTCATACAGCAATATTATCCAAAGGGATAACTAGTATCGTTTCGTTTACTAAAAGACCAAAGCCCTTCGCTCTCTTTGCTTGAGTCCTGCTTAAAAGGGACATAAAAGATGGCCCAAGGTACAGGGCAATGGAGAAAAAGAAACTTTTTTAAAAAAAAAAATTTATACTTAAAAGACATGGGGCTGCTGATCCAACAGTTAAGGGCTACTTGTGACCAAGGGAAAGGACTGGCTTTTTCCAGGCCTAAAAAATAACTTTGCATCTTTCCCAACCAGAAAAAAGAAAAGTAAGAAATTCCTTCGCATCATTCTAAAAATCTCTGCTTTGTCATAATATTTAGTGTGCAGGGCTCATGAATAATCAGTAACATCACTGAACTCTGGACACGGTTAGGGCCGATTCTGCAAGCACTTGTGCACCTGAGTCATTTCATTCACTAAGGACAGTCCCATTGATTTCTGTGGGACTATTCACCTGAGTAAAGTTACTCACTTGCAGATGTGTTTGGGGAAATAGACCTCCAGCTGGCAGTCTTCAGTTAAAATAATCCAGTAAGTGACTTACAAGTTTTGGTTCATGATGTATTGACGAATATGGACCACATCCTCAGCTGATGTAAAATGACTTCACCAGAGCAACATTAATTTACATCAGATGAGGATCTGGCTCTAAATATCAGAGAGAGTTGCACATAACCACATGATTCCAGGAGCTGGGACTTGAAGAAATGCACCAAATATTGCCAGACTCATGATGAAATCATGAGAGCTGTCAATGGCCACGTGAGGGTGGGAGGTATTAATCTGCCTGTTTTATGGATTAGTAAACTGAAGGCACAGAGCCTGGGCCATGTCCAAGGTCACCCAGCAGGTTCATATCACCTCTGAGAACCGGATTCAGGAGTATTGGATTCCAATCTCTTACTATCAGTATTATTATTATTTATTATGTGTATTATGGTAGCACCTACAGGCCCATACCAAGAGCAGGGCCCTATACACATTGAGAAACAGTCCCTGCCCAGAAGAGCAATAGCCAAGATAAGAAATATTATCCCCCTTTACCAGATGGGTAACTGAGGCTCAGAGAGGTTAAGGGACTTGCCCAAAGTCACACAAGGAGTCTGTGCAGAGGCAGGAAAGTAACTCGGATCTCTTGATTCCCAGACCAGTGCCCTGTCACACCTGGGTCTTGATCATTCTTGCACATCTGTGTATGTGTGGCCAGTTCAGTCCTGATACCTGCTATTCAGAGAGGGCACAGATTTGCACATTCTCAGAATGAAATATAGTAAAATCTAGACACTTGCCCCTCAATCTTGGTGTATCTACCAACAAGTTTATGACCGATATGGTAATTTCCTGCAATATCCTGAACAAACATCATTCAGTTAAGTATCTTAGGTATTTACTGTATTAAAAAAGCAAAATTTATGTATTATTTTGGGCTTATCTATAACTCCTCTAGAGGGGAGACATGGGCCATGTAAACCTTGGGAAGAGTTATGAGCTGGAAAGGACTATTTTAAACAATTTTGTTTGTCTTTCTGACATATTAAGTGGGGTTTCTAGGAAATGTTTGCGGGGTGGGGAGAAGTGAATGCAAAGTACCACCTCTGGTTACACAAAGACCCAGTCTTTTGAAGCATTACTCTCAGGAAGGGACCGTTGTCTGGCTGATTACCTATTCGGGGTCTCTGCAGATCAAAGGCCCAAACTGGATAAAAGAGTGACTCTCAGATTCATGCCATGCTTGTTCTGAGCTAACAGCTCTTGTGAACTTGCAACCGCAGGAAAAATCCCCTTGGGTGGAGTTTGAAGGAGTGACTCCTACCAGAGCCTGAGGTTGGAGTCAGAGGATGATTTCTGGTAAGCTTAGTAGCATACATGCAAGTTCCTTTAATATTTTTAATATGTTTTTTTCTGTAATGCTTTCACCTTAGGAATAAATGTACTTCCTTAGAAAGCTCTGTGTGGTACCTTATAACTGTGGGCAACTACACTATTGATAGCCTCTGAGGAGAAAGCCAAGCAGGCCTGCCTAGGCAGCCTGACTTGCTGGGAAACTCACAGTATAGGCAGGGAGCTGTGCACATGGCAAAACTCCCGCTCAGGAGCGTGAGAGACTTGTGTCTCTGCCCAAGAGAGGTGACAGCTCGGGAGCCAGAAGCCTGGAGTGTTTGCCATTGGCAGACCATTAAGACAGTGGCCAGGGGAGAAATACAGGTACAGCTGCCCTGGACTGTGACAGTGTTCTACACAGTTCTGCTCCACCTGCACTGGAATTTAAACCGTGGACATTTGGCTGCTCTCAAAATAAAAACAACATCAACATGTTAGAGTGTTCCACTATCCCGCACAACAGTGTCCTGCCTCTAGTCTATGCAGCGGCCTTAGAAATCTGGGAATGCACAACAACCCAGCGCCCAGGATACCCTCATGGGGAGAGAAGCAGGAAGTTCGTTAGGCACAAAGGGGGGACGGGAAACCAGGCTGCTCTCTCTTTAACACAGAGGTTAACACAACTTGTGACTGCTGTGCTGGAGTCAAGCTGGCACAGACACCAGTGCACCTCTGGCTAGCATGCACCTAGACACACAGGTGATGCAGAAAGCAAGCAAGGCCCCAGAGCCACTCCCATTTAAGTCAGTGGCAAAACTTCCATTGACCTAATCAGAGCAAGGGTGGGCCTCAAATAAGCAGTATCCCTGCATTTTGTTAAACTGGGGCAGACAAGCATTCAGCTCCTGGCCTGAACTGAGCCTTAAATCTTTCAAAAATAATTGCTCATGAATCCTCAAAAGAGGAGTATTAGCCCCATTTCAGAGGCAGGTAAACTGAGGCACTAAGTGGGAAAGGATTTACTTGAGCTCATAAAGTGAGTCTGGATCTGAAGTTCCTGGCTCACAGCACCCTGCTCTCAGCACTTGACAATCACTCAAATTTCATGCATCTCTAGCACAAATGAAATTTGCAACCTGACAGAATTGAGGCAGTTCAGAGTCTTTCATCAAAATGGCTCATTAAGGACACCGGGGGCTGGAGCTCTGTGCTTTAAAACTCCCAAAATATTGTCTCCTCAGCAAATCCAAATCCCTCCCTCCTGGGCTAATGACTTGCCAGGTCCCCATAAAGTCAAGTGAAACTGTTGTGTTTAAGCAGATTAACAGTGGGCTACCGCAGAGGCTGTGGAGGTCACCTCTTCAGATTGCACTTTTATGGCTGGCAATTCACTGCTTCAATGCTTGAATACCTTTGCCAATAGGGGACGGCCTGCGAGCAAATGCAATTATTTAAATCACACCTGCAGCAGCACAAATAATAGAATCCTTTTATGTGAAGTGATGTGAGACATGCCTTCCCCGGGGGCGGGGGGTGAGGTACTGGAGCAGTTTGCAACCAAAGTCACTTGTCCCTATGACTCCTCACTCTAGAGGAAAACGGGTGAGGGGACATTATGGTTAGCTTTGAGGTCTAACTGGCTCAGGAGTTGTGGGTTCTGTCCCACAATCTACCCCTGACTTGTTGTGTCATTTGTGCCTCGGTTTCCCTGTTGATAAAAGCGGAAGAACTACTTACTCACTTTGGTGAAGCAGGTTTAGATGCTTGGATGAAATATGCCATATAAATCAGAGTATTATTACAATAAAATATGGATCTGCTCTTATGGCAATTAACAGAAGGAAAGAGTATACCATTGTTGTTCGTATTTCTACAGAAGACGGTGGTCCCAGCTGAGATTGGAGTACCATTGTGCCTGGCATGGTACACATTCATAGGAAGAGATACACCCTAACCCAAAGAGTTGGAAGGGAAGTGGAGGCATAGGAAGGTGAAGTAACAAGCTCAAGGGCATACAGCAGGTGAGTGGCAGAGTGAGAATTTACCCTAGCTCTCCTGAGTCCCCATCCACTGCCTTGGCCATTAGCCCCTGGTACTAAAACATAGCGTAGCCCAGTCACACATATTCCCCACGTTATTTCTCATGATCACATGCATTTCTAAAGTGCCTACTATAGTCAGCTGCGTGGGCACTCAGTTGGGGTTTATGCACCCCCAAAGTAGGGAAGGAGTTAATGCAGGCAGTAGGAAGCCTCAGCTCAGTTGGAGCTAATTACTCTGTTCTAGATGCTGGCCACTCAGAAGGGAGAGAGTGAACTGTGGGGAAGCTGTTTCCCCTGGGAGCCGAGGCTCATCCCAGAGTAGCAAGAGCTTGGTTGAAGCCAGCCGTGTGATCTAGAATAGTGCATCCAGTTCTGGTATCCACATTGTAAAGAGGATGTTGCAAGGTTGGAGAGGGTGGAGAAAATAACCCCAGAAATGATTTGGGGGCAGGAGAAAATGCCTTCTGGTGAGAGACTTAAAGATCTCACTCTGTTCAATGGAGCACAAAGAGGATCAAGAAGTACCTCAATTTCAATGTATAAATGCTTCATGGGGACAAAATACCAGATACTAAAGGGCTCTTTCATGTAGTGGAGAAAGGCAGAACAAGACCAAATGTCTGGCTGCGGAAGCCAGACAATTTCGCATTAGAAATAAAGGCACAAACTTCTAACAGTGGTGGTGATTAACCACTGCAAGTGGTGGGCTCTCCCTGAAGACGGGAAGTCTTTCTGGACAATATGATTAACCCATCACAGGCCTTGCTTGCGGTGTGGTCACCGCTTATTGGCACTTCCACAGGCATCTGCCTGACGATGTTGCAGGGGATATAAACCCTGATGCTCCGGGACAGAGGTCAGCAAACTACAGCCTGTGGGCCACATCCGGCCCGCGGGATGGTTATGCCTGGCCCCTGAACTCCTGGCCTGGGAGGCTAGCCCCCAGCCCCTCCCCTACTGTTCCCCCTCCCCTGCAGCCTCAATGCACTGTGCCACTGGTGCACTGCTCTGGGTGGCAGGGCTGTGAGCTCCTGCCAGGCAGCACAGCTTCAGAGCCACGGCCTGACCCAGTGCTCTGTGCTGCGCGGTGGCATGGCTGGCTTCAGCCAGGAGACACGGCTGCCTGTCCTGGAGCTCTGGGCGGCGTGGCTGTAGCACCACCAGCCTTTGGTGCTCCAGGCAGCACAGTAAGAGGGCAGGAAGCGGGGAGCTGGGGATTGGATAGAGGGCAGGGGAGTTTGGGGGGGTGGTCGGGGGAGGGGGTGTGGATAGGGGTTGAGGCAGTCAGAAGGCAGGGGACAGGGGGATTGAATGGGGGCAGGGGTCCCAGGGGGCAGTCAGGAAGGAGAGGGTGGATTGGATGGGGCGGCGGGGTGCAGTTGGGGGCAGGGAGTCTGAGGGCAGTCAGGGGACAGGGAGCAGTGGGGCGTGGATGGGGCAGGAGTCCTGAGGGGGCATCAGGGGACAAGGAACAGGGGTTTGGAGGGGGCAGGAGTCCCAGGGGAATCATCAGGGGCGAGAAGCAGAGGGGATTGGATAGGGGGTGGGAGGCTGGACCACTCCTGGCTGTTTGGGGAGGCACAGCCTTCCCCAACCAGCCCTCTGTACAATTTCGGAAACCCAAAGTGACCCTCAGGCCAAAAACTTTGCCTGCCCCTGCTCCGGGACGTGAGGCCATCTCTAACTTTAGGGGGTCAGGTAGAAACTCTCCCTGAAGACAGTTTCTCCAGAAGTGCTCCTGCAGCATCTTCCTCAGAAGCACGTGGCGCTGGTGACAGGACTGAATGGACCATTGGTCTGAACGAGTAGAGCAATCCCTTTGTTCCTGTGCCACATCGTCACATAACTCCCGCCAGCCGGAGCACGGATGTGACACCGCCTCTGCGAGCTGAACAGGCGACGTTCCTCCGAGTGCAGTTCGTGAGGGGCGCAGGAGAAGCGTGGCAGCAGCTGTGGTGAGAAGAGAGCTGTGTTCAGCTATGGGTCAGGAAGCAGCAGGGTGAGCTTCCCCCAGGCCAGAGGTGAGATATTTCTCCCAATAGCTCTAGGCCAGATATCCGACCATTCAGCACCTGCCGCTGGGGCCAGTCTGCCCAGCAGCTCCCCGGGTGACCCTTATGGCCGCAAAAGAGCACAAAGCATCCCAAGCTCTTGGGACAACCTGGCTCCATGCACCTCAAGCAACTACGGAAATCCAAGTGAAGTTTGATCTGGCCCAGGCAGCCTTGGGCCTCCCATCTCCTGCTCCCAAACCTGGTGCCCCACCAATCCCAGCCTGCCCAAGGGAGACCTGGATCCCCCTCTTCCCCCATCCCAGAGGAGATGCTGATTCATTGTGGGTCCTGATCTGATTTTCCCCACCCCCACTAATGCGCTGGCTGTGGCACCAGGGAGCAAACTATCCCCCATCCCAAGGAGGGAGAGTCTATAAGCATCCGGTGTTTCTGAGTGAGAAGGCGGCCCAGACTTAAACAATGAGGGATGAGTCCAATTCCCCAGCCTGGCTCCCGCAGGCCTCTTTGTCCCCTGATAGCCAAGGAGGTACCAGCCCAAATGCCAGGGTGATTAACATTTGACAGCCCGGGGCTGAAGATCGAATCCTCAGCTGGGACTTCCACTCACAGCAGCAGGCCGTAAATCATCCCTAATGCAAGTGTATTAAGGAAGCGTAACGATGCCGGAGAGCCAAGGGAGGCTGGAGACAAGATCTGAAATCCTCTGGTTATGCTCCCTTCCCTCTCCTGGGACACACACAAACTTCCCCCCATCTATACCAACCTGGACTCGCTTGCTCACAGCATGGAGAAAACAATCCAGCCTCTAGCATGATTCTTGCTGCACTGACAATCATGGCAAACTATAAGTCAGTGATTCCCAATCAGGGGTGTGCCTACCTGGGAGTACACAGAGGTCTTGTAGGGGGAACATCAGCTTATTTAGATATTTGCCTAGTTTTACAACAGGCTGCATAAAAAGCACTAGCCAAGTCAATACAAACTAAAATTTCATGCAGACAATGACTTGTTTATACTGCTCTATATACTATACCCTGACATGTAAGTACAATATTACTATTCCAATTGATTTGTTTTACAATTATATGGTAAAAATGAGAAAGTGAGCAATTTTTCAGTAATAGTGTGCTGGGAGAGTTTTGTACTTTTATGTCTGATTTTGTAGGCAAGTAGTCTTTATGTGAGGTGAAACTTGGGGGTACACAAGCCAAATCAGGCTACTGAAAGCGGTACAGTAGTCTGGAAAGGTTGAGAGCCACTGGTGTAAGTGACATCCTTGTGCTATTTGCAGGGTTGCGGTAGCCGGATTGGTTCCAGGATACCGAAGAGACAAAAGGAGTGAGGTAATAGCTTTTCTTGGGCAAAAGTGTGTTGGGAAGAGAGACAAGCTTTCTAGCTACACAGAGCTCTTCTTCAGGCCTGGGAAAAGTAGTCCAAGTGTCACAACTAAATACTTGTGCTATGACATAACCAGGCTGTGGGTGGGAAAGAAACCTCGGCACTGTAGACAATAAAAATAAAGGTGTTTCTATCTCTCTCTCCCTCTATTTCTTCCTCCATACACATGTCTGGCAAAAGATGCGTATTTAGCTGTTGCCATGCACAACAAAGAACACTGCCATGTGACTGGTTTTTCTAGCCCCGCCAGATTGGTCCCCTCTGGGAAAGATCTCATGTCAGCTGATGCTATTTAACCTGTTTCTCAATGTTTTTATGGTGCTCTCTCCCTGTCCACTAAGCTAGGACTACATTTGTCATGCTCGCTACCAGAGTCACTATCTCACTGCTCAGTCTTGCTTATCCGCACCAGGGAGTGCACAAAAACATTCCCGTTTTTCCAAAATACTAGCGGTGCATTAAAAAGAGACAGAGTGTGATTGTCCCAATCCCTGCCCAGTGGTACCATGAAGGCCACTGCTCCGTTTGCTCATCCCTTTGTCACTGGCACTTGCTGTGTAGCCTTGAAGATGAAACCAAGCCAGGGAGCTGTGTAACGGATTTCCCCCTCCGTGAGTCAGAAATGATCTTTTTCACACCGGCGGCTGGAGAAGATAGATGTTCAGAGCACATGAATAAAGAAGATTAATGGGCTTTATCTGTTTATTTGGTTATTGTAAAGCAGCTGCCATTATAAAGTCTACAAGGCAGAAAATGCAGTGCTGCTTATTAAAGGGCTTTCCAGGAAATTTGCTGCCTTCAGAGGGTCAGTCAACTCATTCTTAGAAACATACCAACAATTCAGTTAATCTACAAGTATGTTGGTATTGTGTGTGGCACAGAACCTAAGAATGGCTTGGCTGGATCATTCCAGTGTTCCCTCTAACCCAGTATCCTGTCTTCTGACAGAGGCCAAAGCCAGGTGCTCCAGTGGGAATGGACAGAACAAGGCAATTATCACATGATCCATCCCCTATTGTCCACTCCCAGCTTCTGGAAGCCAGAGGCTTAAGGACATCTAATGTAACACCATCTTGGCTAATAGCTGATCACTGATCATCTTGGCTAATAGCTGTTGATGGACCTCTCCTCCTTGAACTTATCTAGTTCTTTTTTGAACCCATTTATACTTTTGGCCTTCATGAGGTCTCCAGGCAACAAGTTCCACAAGTTGACTGTGTGTTGTGTGAAGAAATACTTCCTTATGTTTGTTTTAAACCTGCTACCTATTCATTTCATTGGGTCACCCCTGGTTCTTATCTACTGTGAAGGAGTAAATAACACTTCCCTATTCATTTTCTCCACACCATTCATGTTTTATAGACCTTTATCAAATCCCCACTTTAGTCCTCTCTTTGCTAAGCTGAACAGTCCCAGTTTTCTCAGTCTCTCCTCATACGGAAGCTGTTTCACACCCCTACTCATTTTTGTTGCCCTTCTCTGTATCTGTTCCAATTCTAATGTATCTTTTTTGAGCTGGAAAACGTGCACTGGAGCTGACGGTTCCATCGACAATAGACTTGATAAGGACGATGCTTTAAATATAGTCTCTCTCTCTAGGGAATGTTGTGTTGGTGAACGATGCTGGACTGGCAGCCCTGCAGAATGAAATCTTTTAGCCGCATGGCGGGTCCCACATGGCAGACAAGCTAGTCACTGGGAATACATCAGCCATGTGGGTCTCCTAGTGACTCGCTCAAAACTGATCCTGATTCCTACCAATAGCTTTGTTAACCTAGAGTGTGGGCCAAACAGGTCACAGGAGAACAAATACCAGCCTAGGGTTTATTGGGCGATGCTGACATTTGCCCCTGTGCAGAGAATCAGCGCAAGAACTAGGCACCTCTCTAACCCTCAGGCTCTCTACGCTCCCTTGCTGCTGTAGGCAGGGGCATGCCTCGCTGGGCTCAGGATCTATCTAGAGTAGGGGTCTCCAAACTATGGCCTGGGGGCCGGATCCGGCCTGCAGTGTCAATTTGTCCAGCCCTCCCCAGCTGAGCAGGCACGTGGAGAAGCTTCCACTGCGCCCCCGCCCCCCCAGCTCCGCCCCCCACGCAAGCTGCTGCTGGTGGCCCCATGTGCAGAGGGGTGAGTGCCCCCAGGGTGTGGCTGGAGGAGCAAAGGGGGGGGGCATGGCAGCAGCCCGTGAAGCCCCTTCAAAAATCTAATATGGCCCTCATGTCTAAAAGTTTGGAGACCCCTGATCTAGAGACCTATTTTCCATGGAGTCACACAAACACCATTCGGCAGCACAAATTTTAAATTTCTTCCTGTTCAGCTGATGTCTGATGAGGCTCTTTAGGGCAGTACGTTGATACCTTGTACTGATCCACTCCTGACCTATTCCGACGTCTTTCAATGCCTTTGCAAGGCAAACCAGACATTTCCGGGTGGTGATATTTCAGGCGTTCCTTGATATGCTTTGCCCAAGCAAACATTGCTAGTACATTAGGCAGAGGCATAAAAAAATATTCCTCAGAGGGATTTTTAAACAGCATCCTGGCCTTTCTCCTTTTATTGTGATTAAAGGTTTTTATACCTTTTTATTAGATCATATATCAGCGACCGTAAAGAAATCCATATTGAAGCTATTTGATGTTTTCATTTACAAGGTTTATTTGGTCAATAAAGCTAATTTGCCTATTTAAAGGGAGAAAAGGAAGGGAATGCTCTGTTTTACAAGGCAATAAATGGATAAGCTGTGGATAAGCTGTAGAGTCGTAGATGGAGAGATTCTTTAGGTCAGCTACTCCTTTCACCCATGCAGCCAGTGCAGGTCTCCTTCTGCAGTAAAGTCTTAGGCATCCAGTCCACTTTCAAATGTCTCGTGATGGGGACATTCCCAAAATCCTCTCCTTCCATGGTGAGCCTCCCCTGCAAATATTGTTCAAATCTAACTCGAAGGGAATCTCTACCAAGGAGAATAGAATTCTGCCTTGGTATTATCAGGCTATTAAGAACATAAGAATGGCCATACTGGCTCAGACTGATGGTCCATCTAGTCCAGTATCCTGTCTTCCAACAGTGGCCAATGCCAGGTGCTTCAGGGGGAATGGACAGAAAAGGCAGTCACTGTGTGATTTATCCCCTGTCATTCACTCCCAGCTTCTGACAAAGAGCAGCTAGGGACACTCAGAGCATGTTGTTGCATTCCTGACCATCTTGGCTAATAGCCATTGATGGACCTATCCTACATGAGCTTATCTAGTTCTTTTTTGAACCCTGTTATAGTTTCACAACACCCCCTGGCAATGAATTCCACAAGTTGACTGTGTGTTTTGTGAAGAAATGCTTCCTTTTCTTTGTTTTAAACCTGCTGCCTATTAATTTCATTGGGTGACCCGTGGTTCTTATGTCATGTGAAGAAGTAAATACAATTTCCTTATTCAGTTTCTCCACATCAGTCATATCCCGTCTTAGTTGTCTCTTTTTCAAGATGAAAAGTCCCAGTCTTTTTAATCTCTCCTCATACAGAAGCTGTTCCATATCCTGAATCATTTTTGTTGCCCTTCTCTGTACTTTTTCCAGTTCTAATATATCTTTTCTGAGATGGAGCATCCAGCCAGGTTTGCATGCGGTATTCAAGATGTGGGCGTACCATGGATTTATATAGAGGCATTGTGATATTTTCTGTCTTATTATCTATCCCTTTCCTAGTTTCCTATTTTTTTGACTGCCACAGCACAGTGAGTGGATGTTTTCAGAGAACTATCCGCAATGACTCCAAGATCTTTCTTGAGTGGTAACAGCTAATCTAGACCCAATCATCTGGGTCATTTGTATGTATCGATGGGATTGTTTTACAATATGTGTTACTTTGCATGTACAGTATCAATGTTCAATTTCATCTGCCATTTTGTTGCCCAGTCACTCAGTTTTCTGAGATCCCTTTGTAATTCTTCACAGTCACTTTGGACTTAACTGTCTTGAGTAATTTTATATCATCTGCAAATTTTGCCACCTCACTGTTTATCCCATTTTCCAGATCATTTATGAATATGTTGAACAACACTGATCCCCTGGAAAACACCACTATTTACCTCTCTCCATTCTGAAAATGAACCCTTTATTCCGTCAATCAAGATCCTACACCTTTATCCTCACCTTACAGACCCAAAGTTAGGGCAACTGCTCTTCCCCATTACAGCCAAGAAAAGCTGTTTGTGGCATCCTGCTGCAGCAAAGCAAAGCACTTTGGCTGAGAAAAGAGTCCTTGGAAAATGCACAAAATCAGGAAATGTCCAAGGGGCAAATGTTCAAAACCAGCCACTGTGGCCCAAAAGTTCACACCAGAGGCACGCACCAAAAGGTACCTACAGCTCCCAGAGGAAGGTGGCTCTTACAGTTAAAGGAGCAGTGCCTGAGAAACAGCGCTCTAGCTCCATGTGTCAGTCAGACCGACCTGCACAAGGGAACGACTTTTCACCTCTGGTTTCTGGTTTAATGCAGAATGTGAGTGGGTGCCAGCCCAGCGGGATCGAAAGCAACATTTCACACATCCCTGCCTGTGAGGTCTGCACAGCTCTGCTGATGGGCCCAAGGCAAGTGCCTGCTTTTGGAAATTTGGCCCATATCCAGAGGGTGACCAGATAGCAACTGTGAAAAAACAGGACGGGAGTAGGGAGTAATAGACACCTATACAAGAAAAAGTCCCCAAAAATGAGACTGTCTCTTTAAAAATGGGACATCTCCAAAACATCCCCACTGAAACTGTTGGCTCCAAGAAACTACTTTGAGGGCTTGATTCTGCTCTCTGTTAGCCTGGAGTCAATCCAGACTAACTCTGGACTGAACTCTATCAAGGTACTTACATGGCCTTCATTGGAGTGACTCAGATAATGAATGCATTAACGCCCACCCATCCCCCATGTTCTATACTTGGGGAACTGAGGCCCAGAGAGATCAAGTGACGTGTCCAAGTTCAGAGAGGGAACTTGCAGCTGAGCTGGGAATTACATCCAGATCACCTGAGTCCCGACCCACTGCACTAACCACTTTGACCTTCCTTCCACCCTTAGTGACTCGGCTTATCACTGTGGCAATGGAGCACCTGTATGTCCTCCTGCCATCCTCACCTCTCCCTACCTTCAGAAATGAAATAAAGACCAGGTCTCTGCTATGCAGGGATATCATTTCTATAGGAAGACATTTTTCTGATGGGTTCATCTCTCGTACGAAATAAATAAAGAAATGATTCTCTCTCTCGAGACAGAGAGAGGTTCCTTATCTCTAATGAGATGCCTGGATTTCCATATCAAGATTCTGACTCTAGGAAATAAAAGTTAATAAAAAAATGCCCAGGGGGATTCTGATTTACATTCAGCAGCCAGTGAGAAATCTATTGAGAAAAGCTGAGAAATATTGAAGGAAGAATTGGTGAGACGGTGTTTGAGGATTATCTCTAAAGCCAAATAGGTGTGAAAAATAAATAACCATAATAAAGGCCATTCCAGTTAAGCAGCAACAGAGAGACAGGCTACTTCTGCAATAAGTTAAAAGGGGTTTTAAATAAATAAACCCTCCAACCCAAGAAGAAACAGGTCAACACTATTCAAATAGACTATAAAACAAGCAGAAGCCAGATGGAAGTATAATTAGGGGAGCAAGGGAGGAGGGGGAATTGAATGTTGAATCACAGGGTAACATTTCAAACAGCAATTTAGTTTCCTTCCAGTCTGTTCATAGCAGAAAGAGGCTGGAAGGAAATCGGCCCATAGAAAATAATCCTATAGAAACCTGTTAAATAGATAACCTTATTATACCAGAATGTTCCGCCCTTTACCTGCACTTCTCCTTTGAGAGCTCCCCTGTTTATATGAGAAGGGTCTGGAGGGTCTTGTGAAATATGCTGGGCTTTGGTACACAGGCAACATGCCTTCATTTATGGGATGCAGATCTCCTATTGGGTCCATTTCCTATTACATTTTCTCTCTTAGCAACAGAGGTCATTTCATCTCGGAGCTGCTCTTGGGGGTCTGACGCAGCAGAAAGGGGCTGAAGTAGCACGTGTTGTTGGCCTAATGCCACTGCTACATCCTTTATTGTGACGGTGTGATCCCCCTGCTAAGTTGGTGATCCAGGAAAGTGGTGCGTGCTGCCAACAGGGTTTAACAGGCCATGCGGCTTCAATATCTTCCTGCCCTGCAGGAGAGAACTGCCCTTTATTTCCCCCAGGAATTCAGAAGGAGCAATTCATTAGGCCCACTGCCTGCGTCAACCCAATATACTAACGGATGGTTCTTAGCATTTTGTCGTCATGTTTACATCATGTTAGATTAGTTCTGTGTTCTTTGCTGTTATTTTCCTGGTTTCTATAATTCTGATTTTTATTTGTTTTTAAGTAAATAATACTGTACATAGAAACAACCTATCTAAATACATACAAAACAATCTTTTTTTGGCCCACACAAGGTTGTGCTTAGGTTTATGTGGCCCTCCTGTGTAATAAAGTTAGGCAACATAGGCGCCAACTCTATGAGTGCTCTGGGGCTAGAGAACCCATGGGGAAAAATTAGTGGGTGCTCTGCACCCACTGGCAGCCAAGGTCCCCCGTCCTTGCCTCCTTTTCCCACCCCCAGCAAGCAATGTCTCCTCTCCTCCCCTTCCCTCTCAGCGCTTCCCTCCCCACTGCTTCCTAGAGCTGTTTGTTGGCGCTTAGGACGTTTCAGGGGGAATGGGAGGAGCAGGGATGCACTGGACTTAGACGAGAAGGTGGAGAAGAGGCAGGGGAGGGGCAGGGACTTGGAGGCAGGGGGTGGAATGGGGATGGGCGAGAGGCGGGGCGGGGGTCGAGCTCCCACCAGGCAGAGGGAAGTTGGCACCTATGTTGGGCACCACTGGTTTAGACAAAAAATCCTGCATTCTGGCAGTAGGGTAGACTAGCTGATCCTTGCGGTTCCTTCTAACCCTGTGGTTCTATGATTCTAGGACAATAATGAGGTAGGCTAGTCAAACAGAATCACCTTGTCCTGCAGGGTGATTTCACAGCTCTCTGAACTTCACTGCAGCAGTAGGGATGGCATCCCGCTGCCGCTCTATCTAGGCAGGGCCGGCTCCGGGCACCAGCATAGGAAGCATGTGTGTGGGGAGGCACTCTGTAAGGGGTGGCATTCCGGCTGCACTGCCCCCCTTCGCTCCTTTGGCCACGCTGCTCCCTCACCTTCACTCCTCTAGCGGCGCCCCCCCACTTCGCTCCTCCGGCCGCACCTCAGCCACGCCCCCCGCCTTGCTCCTCTGGCCGTGCTGCAGCAATGCTGCCCCCCTACCCACCTCCCCACACACACACCTTTTTTTTCTTTTTTTCTTTTTTCTTTTTTTTTGCTCCAGCGGGGCTCCTTCGGTCGCCCTTTTATTTTATTTTTTGGCTTGGGGCGGCAAAAAAGTTAGAGCCTGCCTTGTATTCGGGTATTTATATGTCCCTCCTCACCGGTGTCTCTGAGCCTCCTTTAATGGTTAGCGCCCCAGGGCCTTAATACACACAGTAGAACACAGGGCAGTGGTAGAAAAGCACCTGTGTGAGTTCATTACAGCACAGGAATAGTCTGAGGCAGTGGAGGTTGGCAGGAGGGCAGACACGTATCCTGTGCCATGTTCCCACCCGTGATGTATTTTTGTCAAGGGAGATCCTTGTTCAAAGCCTCTGTCCCCCTTAGACAGAGGGAGGACTTGAACCCAGGTCTTCCAGGTGACTGCTTTAACTATTGGGCTAAAACTCAGAAGGGAGGCTACATGGCTGGGTTTGAAGGTGGCCCAATCCCATAGGAGAGCTATGAGGCTTTTCAGGCAAGATCAGTGCTCTGCTGCCTATCTTCCTCTGCTTTGTGGCTCACCCTGGGGTTAGGCATGAGACAGCCTTCTGGATGTCTGGAGGGCGGAAGCAGTGCATGTGCCCAGAGAAAGAAACATACGCACTGAGGGAACTTTTACAGTGCAATGTAGGCTCCTAAAGGGTTAAACGGCAGCCAAGCGGGGGTTTTGTGGATAGCAGTGAGACTTAGGCCCCTCAATTTGGGGTTTAGGTACCTAAGTCCCTTTGTGAATTTGGGCCTCTGTGTCCCTGTTCCCCTTCTGTAAAGTGGGGATACTAGCACTTCCCTACCTGTGGTGAGGGCAAAGGCCTCAGTGATTGAGGTGCTTATATGCTGTGGTACTGGGAGCCAAACAATTCCCTCAGATCGTTCCTGACTGCAGCCTCCAGGTACTACCACAATAAATGTTAGTAACTGAACCCTTTCTTACAAATCCTGACTGTCGGGCCTAACCTCCGGCCAACGCCCCCTTAACTTTGCAGTCAGGGTGGCTCTGCCCAGTTTCTTGAGGAGCCAAATGGCTATCAGTTCCAGGAGTGGGCCCAGTTGTATTTTTCACAGTGGGAGATCACCACACCCTTGTTTTCCTTCCACTCGGCTTCTAATTAACCCTTGTCCGTGCACCCTCCAATCCCCGTAATAATAAAAGTTACCAGGGTGGGTGGGGAGGGAGGAGAGAGGTTTTGTTTTATTTGGCACATGAAGTTGCAGTTAATAAGCCTGGAAAGCGAGTTAATACGATAAACCTGCTCCCATCACCCACGGATGCCTGTAACTGAGGTAGTCCACAAGTGCCATCAAGTGGGCAATGAGCAGAATGGGCTTGTGTCTGTGTTTGCTGCAAACAGGACCCAGACAGTAATGCATACCAGAACTGTCTCCAGAACAGATTGTCACAAGGCCTGAGATCGGCCCAGACCACTGAGTTCTGATTTGGCAAAATGTTGGGGTTATCAGTAAGCCTAAGCCAGAAAATCTGGATTTAGATCCAGGTCTAGATTCTGAAACCCGCAAAGTGCAGAGGCTTTGAGATCTGGGGATTTGGTTTAGCCTGTTGTAAAGAAAGGGGTTATTTGCATACTTTAGATCTGGCATTGCAATTCTAGCACCCTCAAACAGTTAAGGCGTTTGGATCTGGGGTTTTGGCTTGTACTCACATACAGCAGTGAGGAGGGCCAGGTACAAATATGTCCACCCAGAACCGTAAGCTGCTTTGGGCTGGGGGGGCCTCATAACCTAAATCATTGTTAATGAGGTACGATTATTAAATGCCTTGGTGAGATATTTTCTTTCTATAGGTAAATTAGGGAAGAATTAGTAGGGGAAGCAAAAATGGATGGGAACCTGGGAGGCAGTGACAATGAGATGGTCGAGTTCAGGATCCTGACACAAGAAAGAAAGGACAGCAGCAGAATACGGACCCTGGACTTCAGAAAAGCAGATTTTGACTCCCTCAGGGAACTGATGGGCAAGATCCCCTGGGAGAATAACATGAAGGGGAAAGGAGTCCAGGAGAGCTGGCTATATCCTTACTGAGGCTGCAGAAACAAACCATCCCATGTGTAGAAAGCAGGGTGACCAGACAGCAAGTGTGAAAAATCAGGATGGGGATGTGGGGGGTAATAGCAGCCTACACAAGAAAAAGACCCCAAAATCGGGACTGTCCCTATAAAATCGGGATATCTGGTCACCCTAGCAGAAAGAAGAGTAAATATGGCAGGCAACCAGCTTGGTTTAACTGTGAAATCCTTGCTAATCTTAAACACAAAAGAGAAGCTTACAAAAAATGGAAGCTTGGACAAATGACCAGGGAGGAATATAAAAATATTGCTTAGGCACGCAGGAGTGAAATCAGGAAGGCCAACTCACAACTGGAGTTGCAACTAGCTAGGGATGTTAAGAGTAACAAGAAGGGTTTCTACATATATTTCAGCAATAAGAAGGAGGTCAGGAAAAATGTGGGCCCCTTACTGAATGGGGGAAATAATCTAGTGACAGAGGATGTGGAGAAAACTAATGTACTCAATGCTTTTTTTTCCTCTGTCTTTACAGACAAGGTCAGTTCCCAGACTACTGCACTGGGCAGCACAGCATGGGGAGGAGGTGACCAGCCCTTTGTGGAGAAAGAAGTGGTTCAGGTCTATTTAGAAAAGCTGGACAAGCACAAGTCCATGGGGCCGGGTGCGCTGCATCCGAGGTGCTAAAGGAGTTGGTGGATGTGATTGCAGAGCCATTGGTTATTATCTTTGAAAACTCATGGTGATTGGGGGAGGCCCTGGATGACTGGAAAAAGGCTAATTTAGTGCCTATCTTTTTAAAAGGGAAGAAGAAGGATCCGGGGAACTACAGGCCAGTCAGCCTCACCTCAGTCCCTGGAAAAATCATGGAGCAGGTCCTCAAGGAATCAATTTTGAAGAACTTTGAGGAGAGGAAAGTGATCAATCCTAGGACCAATCCTATTCAACTTATTCATAAATGATCTGGAGAAAGGAGTAAATAGTGAGGTGGCAAAGTTTGCAGATGATACTAAACTGCTTAATATAGTTAAGACCCAAGCAGACTATGAAGAACTTCAGAAAGATCTCACAAAACTAAATGATTGGGCAGCAAAATGGTGAATGAAATTTAATGTGGATAAATGTAAAGTAATGCTCATTGGAAAAATAACCCCAACAATACGTACAATATGATGGGAGTTACTTTAGCTACAGCTAATCAGGAAAAAGATCTTGGAGTCATCATGGATAGTTCTCTGAAGACATCCACGCAGTGTGCAGCAGCAGTCAAAAAAAACCAAACAAGATGTTAGGAATCATTTAAAAAGGGATAGCGAATAAGACGGAGAATATCTTATTGCCCTGATATAAATCCATGGTGTGCCCACATCTGGAATACTGTGTACAGATGTGGTCTCTTCATCTCAAAAAGGATATACTGGCATTAGAAAAGGTTCAGAGAAGGGCAACTAAAATGATTAGGGGTTTGGAACAGGTCTCATATGAGGAGAGATTAAAGAGGCTAGGACTTCTCAGCTTGGAAAAGAGGAGACTAAGGGGGGATATGATAGAGGTATATAAAATCATGAGTGGGTTGGAGAAAGTGAATAAGGAAAAGTTATTTACTTCTTTCCATAATGTAAGAACTAAGGGCCATCAAATGAAATTAATGGGCAGCAGGTTTAAAACAAATTAAAGGAAGTTCTTCTTCACACAGCGCACAGTCAACCTGTGGAACTCCTTGCCTGAGGAGGATGTGAAGTCTAGGACTATAACAGGGTTTAAAAGAAAAGTGGATAAATTCATGGAGGTTAAGTCCATTAATGTCTATTATCCAGGATGGGTAAGGACTGGTGTCCCTAGCCTCTGTTTTTCAGAGGGGGGTGATGGATGGCAGGAGAGAGATCACTTGATCATTACTTGTTAGATTCACTCACTCTGGGATACCTGGAATTGGCCACTATCGGTAGACAGGATACTGGACTGGATGGACCTTTGGTCTGACCCAGTACAGCCAGTCTTATGTTCTTATCAGGAAGTCAGCATGGATTCACCAAGGGCAAGTCATGCCTAACTAACCTAATTGCCTTCTATGACAAGATAACTGGCTCTGTCTGTCTTGACTTTAGCAAAGCTTTTAACACAGTCTCCCACAGTATTCTTGCCAGCAAGTTAAAGAAGTATGGGCTGGATGAATGGACCATAAGGTGGACAGAAAGCTGGCTGGATCATTGGGCTCAATGGGTAGTGATCAATGGCTCCATGTCTAGTTGGCAGCTGGTATCAAGTAGAGTGCCCCAAGGGTCAGTCCTGGGGCTGGTTTTATTCAATATCTTTGCCAATGATCTGGAGGATGGGATGGACTACACCCTCAGCAAGTTTGCAGATGACATTGAACTGGGAGGAATGGTAGATATGCTGGAGGGTAGGGATAGGATACAGAGGGACCTAGACAAACTAGAGGATTGGGCCAAAAGAAATCTGATGAAGTTCAACAAGGACAAGTGCAGAGTCCTGCACTTAGGACAGAAGAATCCCATGCACTGCTACAGACTAGGGACCGAGTGGCTAGGCAGCAGTTCTGCAGAAAAAGACTTAGGGGTTACAGTGGACGAGAAGCTGGATATGAGTCAACAGTATGCCCTTGTTGCCAAGAAGGCCAACAGCATCTTGGGGTGGACAGGTAGGAGCATTGCCAGCAGATCAAGGGATATGATCATTCCCCTCTACTGGGCATTGTTGAGGCCTCATCTGGAGTACTGTCTCTGAGCCCCTCACTACAAGAAGGATATGGAAAAATTGGAAAGAGCCCAGCAGAGGGCAACAAAAATGATTAGGGGGCTGGAGCACATGACTTATGAGGAACGACTGAGGGAACTGAGATTATTTAGTCTGCAGGAGAGAAGAAGGGGGGGGAGGATTTGATAGCAGCCTTCAACTACCTGAAATGGGGTTCCAAAGAGGACGGATCTAGACTGTTCTCATGGCTGCAGATGACAGAACAAGGAATAATGGTCTCAAGTTGCAGTGGGGAAGGTTTTGGTTGGATATTAGGAAAAACTGTTTCACTAGGAGGGTGGTGAAGCTCTGGAATGGGTTACCTAGGGAGGTGGTAGAATCTTGTTCCTTAGAGGTTTTTAAGGTCAGGTTTGACAAAGCCCTGGCTGGGATGATTTAGTTGGGGATTGGTCCTGCTTTGAGCAGGGGTTTGGACTAGATACCTCCTGAGGTCCCTTCCAACCCTGATTGTCTATGAAATGCGGTGGAGTGTTTACTGCACACCAGCCCTGACAGGGTTAAAGTGGCTCAGAAAGGGCCAATTAACCTTACAGGCCATGTGGGGAGGGGAGGAAGATTCAGGCTTGATTGATGCGATTTATTGGTGATGAAGCCCAGCGGGCCAGGAGCAGGCTGTGCTTGTATAAAGCAAGGAAGTTGAGAGCAGGAGAGAGAGAGTCTGCAGTTTTCTGTGTGCACACAGAGCGGGTAGGAGTAAACCCGGGGCGGGAAGCCCAGGGATCCTGTCCCTGAGGGAAGGGGTTTCCCCAGAGGAGTTGCAGTGAAGCCTGTGGATGGCAAAGTAGGATGAAAGTCATGGGGGGAAGCAGCAAGGGCTGAGACTCTATAGACTATTGGCTGCTCCCTAGGGTCCCTGGGCTGGATCCTGGAGTAGTAGGCGGTTCCAGGTTTCATAGGTGCTGACGCCATGGGGGCTCCGGGGCTGGAGTACTCATGGGGGAAAAACAGGGGGTGCTCAGCCCCACTATCAGCTCTCTCCCTCCCCACAGCATCTCCCGGGGGCCCCGCCAATTATCTCTTCCCTCTCCCTCTCAGCGCCTCTCTCCTGCTGCAGATCAGTTGTTCAGTGGTGTGCAGGAGGCGCTGGGGGAGGAGCGAGGGTGGGGCACGCTCGGAGGATGGAGCAGGGTGTGAAGTGGTGGAGCAGGGGTGGGAAGAGGCAGGGTGAGGGCAGGGCCTGGGACAGAGGAGGGGGTCAAGCACCCCCCTTGCAACTCATAAAGATGGCGCCTATGCCAGGGTTTCCCTACCAGTGGCACGAGAACAGGGCAGGCCAGGCCCCCCCTCTTCTTACTGACTGCAAGGAGGAGCAACTGTGGGGTGGGGATGGTGTCTTTGCGGGAGGAAGAGGCATTGTGGAAGTGGGGCCTTGCGGGAAGCGGTGCTATGGGCATGGGAGCAGGGGGAAAGGGGCCAAGCTCCACCACCAGGGCTGAAGCCCTCAATCTTAAGTCCCGCCCAGGGTGGGGGGGGCTTAGGCTTCAGTCCGTCTTCCTGGAGTCTTGTTTTGTTGTCAGAAGGGGGGGGGCAATGGAGTTTGAGAACCCCTCTTTTAAAGAAAGCCCAGCTCCAGAGCACAAGAGAGGAGTGTTACTAAGGGCTTTGCCAGTGCAGGGAGTCACTGACCATCACCCCCCTTCTAAGGAATGGTAGCTACAATCCTCTGAGCCTCGCGGGTTCCTGGCTGCTCCTCCTCCATCTTTCATGGGGAGATTCCTCCTCCCTTGTTGCCAGGGCAGCACACCTGTTTATTGCTGGGTGTGGCGGGTTGGGAGCAGGGTGGAGCGCTGCCTGTTGGCAGAAGTGACCTGCAGCCGAGTACCTCCCTGTGAAGGAACCATTTCCTCCTCCACTGGGGGGTGCTGGCGCTGTAGCCCTCTGGGTTGCTTCCACAGCCTTGCTGGTCTCCATACGCATGTTTTCAATGCAATCCTCCTGTGCATGGTGTCATGCTGTCTGGAGTCGCCCCCATCTGAGAGCATCAATCTCAGGTCAGACTGGGGTCAGACATCCCAAAATGGTGGTTTATTCTATACTTAGATTTCACCAAGCCAGTAACAACTGTGCACTCCTGGATAACTATCTTAGTCTTCACAAAGAGTCACAGACAGTCCCTGTGAGGCTTTCCAGGCATCCTGCCACGCAGACAAAATGGACTAAGTGATGAAAGGTTATTAACACCGATATTCGCTGCACATTAGGTCACTTCCAACCCAAAGGGCCAGTCCCTTGCCCCAGGTCAATGGATGCTCTTGATCTCACCCCAAAGACAACACTGTAGCCAATTTCTCTAGTAAACTAATTAAAGATTTATAAGTTAAGAAAAGAAATGAGTTATGGAGAGGTTAAAGCAGGTAAAATAGATTGCAAGTGAATCAGAATTTGTAAGTCCAAAGATTAGCGGAGGTATAGTAATCTGCTAGGTCTCTCAGGGTTAGCCAAAATGGCTTTGGGGATCTCTGTCCAATTGCTCAGAATTCCCTCTGTCAGAATCCATTAGTCCAGAGATACAGGATAGCTCCCAGGGTTCATTTGTACAGTATAGCTGTCTCCTCCGGAAAGACATCTGGTACAGATTCCCTTCACAGCCTGGGTCTGTAGCATTCCCATTGCTGAACACAATGCCCCATGCTTTGAAGGTAGCATGCTTCTCATTTACAGTTCTAAGGCTTCATTCCCAGTTAATGGGCAATTCCATTACAGAGACGTACACCATGCATTTAGTTACAGCCATCCAGACAATCTTTCATTCGTTTTCATGAACAATATGGTAGCTAGAAACAATCCCTCATTAGTTTTCATGCAGTTGTACATATGGAGTAAATTCTCATCTAATCGCTAATACATTCTTTGATCGAGGGCTAATTAAGTACCGGGATAGATAGATAGATAGATAGATAGATAGATAGATAGA
>ML677507.1:4441401-4486190 GCA_007922305.1 Dermatemys mawii
GTGAATTGGCCTCATCACATTACAATGCCTTTTGACACTCCTCTGAGTTCTATTAGCCTGTGAGTGAATTAGCATGCTGCTTCGGTTTGGACTGGCCACTGGACAGCATCTCACATGGTCATTCCTCAGCCTACCTCCTCTTGTAGCTCTACGACCTGCTTCCTAAGAGATTCTACCACACTTCTCACATCGGATGGCTCTTAGCCTGGCTTTCTGTGTCGGGGAAATGCAGGCCGCAGTCTCTGCCAAGCCATACGAGGACCTGGCTAGAGGCATCCATGGTCGGGTTCTCTGTCTAGACACAGGTAGAAATGCCATGGGCAGTGTTGGCACTGGCCATGTGGCCTGTCCAAACCATACCAATTTTACTTTAACTCCCTTGTTTGCTGCCCCTCCCCTGCCCTTTGCTTGCCTGGATTATTTTGGGGCTTTCTGAGCTATTTTGTCTACTCACCTCATTTCCAGGAGCAGGGAACTCAGTTGTTAATAGTGGCAGACCCAATGTGAAGTCTCTGCTCTATGTGGACTTGTTGCATATATTTGTTTGTTTGCTTTTATGCTTTCCTGGCTCTTTCAGCATCACAGGGAGCCACTAAGAGCCCCATAAATGGCTTGCTGACTCATTAATAGAGCCGGGAAAACAAGCGTAATCAGAACTAAAGCAATAGTGTGACTGATCCTTTTCCACTCGATGATAATTAGCAACATGTAGTATTTTGTAAACTTGAACTAATTAATTTTCTCAGTACCCCCCACACGAGAGGCGTATAATTTTTGTTTACATTTTAGAGATATGTAAATTGAGGCAGAGAGTTGAAGAGATTTGCCCAAGGCTATAACAAAAGTCAGTGTCAGAGGAGGGATTAGAAATCTGCTTCCAGATCTGAACGCAGACCATACTTCTCTGCTTCTTCCAAATATACTAAATTAGTTAGAATAAGCATGTTAAAGCTACATGTTTTCACAGAAATGGCTGATGTTTTTTGATTGGAACATGGTCTTTATTCAAAATGGAACACTTCCTCAGATTGTTTTTTCCCCCTCCAAATTTACAGATTTTTTGAAAAATGAAATTGGGATATGGAAAACATAATTGTTTTGCCTTTATTTTTTTCCTTTCCTCCCCATCGCTTCCCTTTTAATGGCACTATGGAACAAGTGCAAATAAAGGGGAAAACAAAAAAATTCAAAAGCAAACATTTCCTAAGAAGAAAAAAGTTCAATATATGAAAAATTGTTCCTTGTCAGAAACTGTGAAATAAATGATTTTGAATTGTTTCATGTCTCCTGCCCCATATTTCAATCAGCTGTAATATATGGCTTGGTTAAAAAAAAATAATAACCAATAATTAATTGCTTTCAGTCTATTTGTATGCATTGTACTTTTACAAAGATCCCCAGATCCTATAATGAATTCCTTATTATATTTGCTAAATCCAGAGAAGTAAATGGGAATACATGGGTCTGATTCTCCAACACGTCAGGCTCCCACAGTGTTGCCAATTTTTGTGATGTTATCATGAGTCTGGCAATATTTGGTGTTTTCCTGGTAGTCTTTGCTCCTGGATTCATCTGAATACGTGTGATTCTTCGCCTTCATGAATAAAAGGTAAGACATTAAACCTCATGGCTGGAAAACATGAACTCTAAATGTTGAAATACCAGAAGGCAAATAGGAAAATCCAAATATTATTTTTTATAAATCTCATGATTAAGCCAATCTCACGAGTTTTGGAGAACTGGCTCATGGGACTGGCAATACTGTCTATAATGCCAGTCCAATGCAGGGGGAGCTGCAAGCACTCCTAGACACCAGGCCTGAAATAGGCATCTGTTTCCATCAATCCATTTGGATCATGAGTGTACCCTCGATGGTCTTCAATGAAATGGCCAGGTTCTAGTGTCAGTGTCAGAATTTCCATTGATGTCAGCGAGCCCAGGGCTTGAGTTGTTATTTACTGAAACAGGTTGCACTGTGTCTAGAACACATGACCTGTGGGGGAAGATTGAAAAAATTGGGTGTGTTTAGTCTGCAGAAGAGAAGACTGAGAGGAGACATGACAACCGTTTTCAAGTATATGAAAGGTTGTTACAAGAAGGAGGGAGAAAAATTGTTCTCCTTAACCTCTGAGGATGTAATGGTCTTAAATTGCAGCAAGGGAGGTTTAGGTTGGACATTAGGAAAAACTCCGTAGCTGTTTTTGTGGTGAAGAACTGGAATAAATTGCCTAGGGAGGTTGCGGAATCTCCATCATTGGGGATTTTTTAAGAGCAGGTTAGACAAACACCTGTCAAGGATGGTCTAGATAATATTTAGTCCTGTTGTGAGTGCAGGGGATTGGACTAGATGACCTCTCGAGGTCCCTTCTAGTCCTACAATTCTATGATTCTATGAAGAGGCCATTCGGCATCGGGAAAAGCAGATGAGCCAGAGCATCATTTAGCATAGAGTTGAGCCGAGGCTTAGGGAGTAGCTACAACCGAACCTACCTCCCTGCAATGGGAGAAAGCCTTTTGCCCCATCAGTGGGATCCTCCATTAACAGAAGGGAGGTGCAGCATTGCCTCAACTCTGACAGGGCAGTGGTGCGTTCCTTGGTGTTGGTGTCATATGATATGAGGATTAAGTTTCAAGACTCACCAGTCCCACCTCCCTCCTAACTTGGTGGGAGGTGGGACTGGTGAGTGCAGGGGACTGGACTAGATGATCTCTTGAGGTCCCTTCCGGTCCTATGATTCTATGATACTTGGAGCTCAGGAACGCAAGCCAGGGGGCAGGCTGCTACCAGCCAACCAGCTTGCAAGACTTGCCTCTCAGTGAGCTCAGTACTGAGTTCTTACCAGCAACTCTGCCTGCTCATCACACGACGCTCAGAAGCAGGCCCCAGGCTGGGGATTGCCCAGCCCTGTCCTGGCCACAAGAGGGTGGTGTGTTTGGAGGATGATAGCAGGCACTTCACCCCACATTCGTGCCCACAAGTGGGGCTGTCAGTTGCTGTTGGGAGCAGAGAGCCAGAAACAGCACAAGGAGAAGAGACTCTGACGCACACGCTCCATTAAATCCCCGGAGTGCTCTTCAATTTAAGGGAATTACTGCCCCCATTAAGCAGCAGTCACT
This sequence comes from Dermatemys mawii, assembly GCA_007922305.1. Classification (NCBI taxonomy): domain Eukaryota; kingdom Metazoa; phylum Chordata; order Testudines; family Dermatemydidae; genus Dermatemys; species Dermatemys mawii. The sequence goes on from ML677507.1 coordinate 4,444,519, forward strand.
GTCATTAGGCATCATTAGGTTTCGATTAGTTCCCAGGGAGACATCCCGATTAAGCAGGCTTCCTGATTAAGCGTGTCCCAATTAAGTGGACTGTGCAGAGTAATTGCTGTTACCCTGATCGCATTATCCCCCAAAACAAGGCCGGGCCTGAGTCAGACTCGCCTGAGAACTTGCTGTGTCTGTTCGTCAGGGCTGGGGCTGCCGGCTAGTGTGCTGGCCAGGAGCAGCACACCTGGCTCACACACACGACCACAATTCCTGCCTCTTCTCAGGCAGCCCTTAACGTGGCACATGGCCCCAGCAAACCAGCCCTGGCTTTTCAGCTTCGGGCCTGATCCTGCTGCTGACCTCTGCACTGAAGTCAATGGGGCGGGGGGAGAGGGAGGGTGCTGTGGGCTCAGCAGCTACAAGATCAGCCCCTATCAATGGAAGATGGGTGTGGTCTGCTCTAGGGCCAATCCGAGGGAGGAGGCCAGGAGGGCCCATTTGGCCTGGGTCTCAAGCTCAAAGGGGGCCTCAAACGTAGACACTTGTTAATGTTTTGTCATTTGATAAGTTCTGCAACTTGTTTTTATGCGCATCCCTAGCGGACTAAAATGTGACCCACACTCTCAGTTTGGAGCTGCAAATTTAAGCGAATAAGAGATGTGATTGGGTAAAGGACATCTTTTTTTGTAGATTTTGTCATAGTGAAGAGTTTAAAATGTTCATAAATATTAATAAAAATATATCGGTTCTGATGGCCCCAGATTAGACCGTGATGAACATGTCCTCTCGGATCAGCTGATTATATAAACAAACCACTACTATGATTGGTGCTGGATCAAGTGTGTGTTGAAAGGTAGAGAACTGTCACATTTTAGTGTCTTTATAGTTTTACATCTAGTTGACTAAGGAATTATTTATGTGTGAGAATTCCTCATTATTATCTTCAAATGGTAGCTAAAAGAAGTGACTGGTTGGTGAGTTGAGCCCTGTCTTGGTAGCTTGGCCATCATCATAGGCTTTTGTATAGGTCCAGATTCAAGGTGAGGACAATCTTACACGGTGAGTTTCACGAGGTCTCAAAAGATCTTATGAAACTCACTGTATCTGATCCAATTTGTTTGAGGAAGATGACCTCGTCACTGAGATCAAAAGTGACGAGGTCATCTTCCTCAAACAAATATATTCCACGATCTGTAGATTGGATTGCAAGCCAAAGGAATTGCTTCAAGAAATACTCGAACTTGAACTCTCTGTCATGTTTCCTAATATCACAATTGCATTGTGTATTTTTGCCAGTTTGCCTGCATCAGTGGCTTCAGGTGAACGCACCTTCAACGTGTTGAAGCAGGTAAAGAACTCTCATTGTTCAGCTATGGGACAAGAGCATTTGAATGGGCTCGCCAGGCTTAATAGCAACCGGGACATTGCATGAAAGCTCGATTTTTCCTCAATAATTAGTGCACTTGCACAGGAAAAGCATTTGTTAAATAAAAAGTATCCAAATTGTATGTCACTCTTTTTTTGGTGCCTGATTTTGTTTTCATGTGTTGTCATTTTTTATGTTTATTTTGGCCAGGGACCTCAAAATTGGCAAGTGACCCAAGCCTCTCTGGACCTCTGAGAGAGCCTGGTCTGCCCACATCCTGGGAGTTTCTTGGCTCTAAGCCCAGCCCTTGGCTCTGCTGTGCCCTTGAGCAAGTCGTGTAGACCCTGGTCCTGCAATGGGTCCCTGAAGTGCGTGCCTGGATACACCAAACTCATTGCAGGACTGTGGCCTTACCCTGTTTCCTTGCCTGCGAAAGGTTGGGGGCAGGTGAGTGCTAATTATGTTGACCTGCTGCGACAGGCTGGACTAGGTCTGGAAGCCCTCTGCTGGAGGTTTTGTGGCCCCGTCTCACCCCATCCCAGAAAAGAGCAATAAAGAGGTCCTCCAAGCCGCCTAGAGCAGCTCTGTGGGACACAATCAATGACAGGGGCTGCAGGGAGCAGCCAATCAGGGCCCAGCAGGCCATATAAAAGGAACTGCAAGGCCATTGTGAGCTCAGTCTGCTAGCTGGGACTAGGGAAGCAAACAAGAGGTGTTGCTGCTGCTGCTCCTGGCTGGCTGCAGGAGCTGAAAGGGATTAAGCAGATAGTTATTGGGAGTGACTGAGCAGGAAGCTGTGGTCAGTGAACTGAGTTCAGCAATCTAGCCAGCCCAAGCAAGGGTATCGCAACGGGCCCTGTTGGACTGGTGACAGACTGAGTTCAGGGAGAGCTGCGGGGTATTTTGGATTGCGTGCCCTGGACAGGGTTGGTTTGTTTCACCCGGGGACAGAGCGTGGCTCTGTCGGAAGGCTGAGTCACTGAAGACCTGCCCAGTGGCTGACAGGGACACCGTCAGCAAAGGAAATGGGAAAAACCTGCTGGCACGCACACACTCGACCAGGGGGGGCTCGCGAGAGGTGAGTGCACCCCATTACACCTGCCTCCAGCGAGTGCTGTGAGAATTAGCCAGGCTCCGGGAGGGCTGGAGCTGGAAAGTGTGAAATATTTTACGATGACTGGTTATTTGTGAAGTGCCAGTAACGTACTCAGTGATGCACGAGACACAGAATTAGGGACAAGCTCTGCCCTGAAGACCTAGAGACTGACAGATCAGAAGAGGGGCCTTAGGAGTCTCACAGCAGAGGGGTTCTCTTGGAGGCCTTTAATTAGATCATTCTAGTTATTTTGCATGCTGGGGTGGGTGCATCATTCATGTAACTATAAAAATAAACCAGGGGGCAGCTTGAGTCTCAGCTTCTGGTGGGGTAAAGCCGGTGTAATGCTGCAGAAGTCAGTGAGCCTGATTGTCCCCTGATTTACACCTCATGTAGTCATTTGCCCCTGGCGTAGGGTGGGTGCGCACTATTGCTATGTTGGAGGGGGGGGCCCGGCAGAGCTGCTGGTGTGCAGATGGGAATGAGTGCCCATGGTGTAAGGCAATGCAGAATCAAGCCCAGGGCACCGCCTCGATGTAAACACAAGTGTGAGAATCAGGCTCCTCAAATGCATTCTCATGGATCAGTTGGGCCTGTCGTGAAAGAAAAGTGCTACTGAAAGCTCTAGGGGCTGGTGTCCATTGGCCATTAACACCAGCTGAGAATCTGGCCTCTGATTCACTCATTTCACTCAAGCAAAACTTCCTCCTTTAGTCTCTGTCCCCCTGCTCCCCTCTTCCCTGGGACCTTTCCTTCTCCTACAGCAAATGATGTCTCTTAGAGCCATGGGGCCTGACTCTCCCCTCACGTAAGCCATACACCAGTATGATATTGGTGTACCTCCATGGAGTTCAGACAAGTTACTCGCGATTACAAATCAGGCCTGTATTACTCCAATTTGCCACTGCGTGTCGCCAAGACATCATTCTTTCCAAGTGCTGGCCCTATCCAGCTCCACAGATTTCAAGTGGAAAGCCCAGAAGATTCCATCCAGGGTCAGTGCTCGGACTGTGCCTACAAACGGGCCCTTCTGCAGGAAGGGGCCAGATGCCCATTCAACACCCTGATGCACATCAGTCAGAAAAGACACGAGACTTACGGCCCAGAGAGGACTGGGATTTGTCACTCCCCGAGGCAATCTGAAAACAGATCATGCTGGCCTGACACAGGGGTATCCAACCGGGGGCCCTTGAGAACACATGGGTCTGGTTATCAACAGAAAACGTGTCCCGTCAACCTCTAAACTAAAGGGCTTGATTTACCAGGAGGCGGTAGGGGGCACTGCCTCCCCACTGACTCCTGCCACTACCCTGCAGCCCCACCAGCAGTCTGGGGTGAGCCAAGAGAGCACCTCCCACCTGCCCAAAAGCTGCCCGCTGCCCTGCCGGGGAAGGAGGAATGGGTGACTCTAGTTCCCCAGTGGCTTGCTTTGCGACCACATGGCAGGAGCCCCGGGAAGATGGAGACAGGAGTTCAGCTGGTTGTGCATTAGGCGAGGGAGTAGTGCAAGTATTGGCTGTGACTGTTTGAAATCATGAGCTAAGTCCCTAGGCTTGAAGAGGCTGGATGGGGCTGCCATGGCGGATCCAGATGTGGGTGCCAGGTGGAAACCATCTCTCTCACTGCTGCTGCAATCTTGTACGTAAGCAACTTGACAATCTCCTGTCGTTTTTCCCAGGAACACAACAAGGGCGGCTGGGCTCTCTCGGACAGGCAAGAGGCAGCTGTCTGTCTGCCAGGCGAATGAATCCCACTGCTATAACCCACCCCCGTCCCAGCGCTGCAGAAGGACACACAAGCCTTCCACATTCCAGCCCGCAGTGTTTCCTCGCTTGGAAAAGCGTGTGATTGTGCCTGGCGGTTGGCGGCACTTAAAGGAACATGTTTACGTAGGCTCTGCCAAACCACAGGAAGTCCCAGCTCATGGGGGTGAGGAGGCAGGGGAGAAAACGAGGGTTTTGTTAGCCATTCCCAGTGGCGATGTGCTGATGGTGGCAAAGGCAAGACTAGAGGATTCCGCGGCTATTCTTTTGGGTCACGCCTCAGGCTGTGCCTTCAAAAGGGCCGGATTCTCCCCTCACATGAGGTTTATCCCTGTGTCAACTCAACTGCCTTCAGTGCAGCTACTTTTGGCTTCCCCCCGTGGAAGGGAGAGGGCAGTGCTGCCAGCTCCCGGGATTTGATCACAAGTCTGGCAACATTTGGTGTTTTTCCTCCAGCTCCAGCTGCTCAATGCAAGAGATGGCTTGAGAATCTTGGCTTCAATGAAAAAAACATTTAAGGCCTGGGCTCCACTAACCTGGGGGGGGAGGGGTCGAACTAAGGTACGCAACTTCAGCTATGCTATTAGTTCAACTTACCTGGCCGTCCCCACTGTGGCGAGTCGACCATGGTGGCTCCCCCGTTGACTCCGCTTACTGCTCTTGTGGAGCTGGAGTTCCGGAGTGGACAGGAGCGCTTTCGGGACTGATTTATCGCGTCTAGGCGAGATGCGATGAATCGATCCCCGACACATCGAACACTACCCACCGATCTGGCGGGTAGTGTAGCCCTACCCTCTGTAACTAGTCCTTGTGCTTGTAAAGGAAAGCTTGAAAATGTGCCCTCAGTGGAACTAGAAGGCAAATGGAAGGAACTCAGCTTTTTTTTTAATAACAAAATCTCATGACTTTGGGGGAGCCTGACTCATACATTTTGATTGCCTGGGTTGGCACTTGACAATAGTAGGAAAATCAAGCTCAGCATCTCTGTGGCACCCACTGGCATCACAACAACTGCATGTGTTCAAGGCTTTATCCCCTGGACAGTGTAGTCCAGTAGTTAGCTCATGTGTCTGAGTACTTTTTAGAACATGCCCTGCAGGATCTCAGTGGGGTACCTACAGTAGCACAGTGATTGTGATAATTTGTTGGAATTGCAGCTAATTTCTGGTCAATCCAATCATCCTGGGGCCCTTTTGTGTTGAATTTTCATGAAGGGGATTTTGCACATTTAACCCACTGCTTGATTCAAAAAAAGATGTAAATCTGTTACAGTTCCCACTAGATGGATGTTATCCTTTAGCTCAAACTGTAACCGCTCATGCTTTTTAGCTCTGAAAGTCCCTGGTTCAATCCTTGGTCAAGATCAAAGTAGTGGTCTCCCGACTCAGACATATGTTTGGGGAATGGCTAGTTTTAATTCACCTTTGAAATACCCTTATCCATTATTCATTCCTGAGAAATAACATTTCAGCCATGCAGTGAGGGGGCAGAAACTATACCATATGGCTTAGGTGTCAAATCATAGAGCATGAAAAATGAACATAGGAGCAGCAACAACCTGTTGGCTTGACATGTTTGTACAAACGATTCAAATAATTTAGGACTTGTGAATGAATGTATAAAATCTAAAGTCTGTTGTTAAATAATTAGCCCAAAGGGGTGGAAAATGAACCACATGTGCTGGGATAAATTATTTGCAATGAACAATACTAGCCCTGTTGTGTGGTACCTATTAAGCAACCATGCCCATTAAGAGCAGGTGATGTGTCGGTGAGGTATTTCCAGTAGAGATAGCACTGCCATTATACAAGGCACTGGTAAAACCTCATCTGGAGTGCTATATACAATTCTGGTGACCCATGTTCAAGAAAGATGAATTCAAACTGGGACAGGTGACAAGAAAAGCTACTAGGATGTTCGAGGGGGTGGAGGGCCTTTCTTACAAGAGGAGACTAAAAAAGCCTGAAAAATGAAGGCTAATAGGGGATGCAATATGCTCTTTGTCAATATGTCACGGGGTAAACACCAGGGAGAAGAACTGTTTAAGGACAATGTTGGCACAAGAACAAATGGATATAAACTGACCATGAACAAATCTAGGCTGGAAATTAGACGAAGCAACGCTGCGTTTTATCTTTTATTTAAAAAAAAGTTTTGTTTTCTTTTAACCTTTTATTTATCTATTTAAAAATCAAACCTTGGACTTTTACACCTAGTAAAGACTCATCTCTATACATTGTAGTCAATGGGAGTTGGCCCTGGCTCTTTACCCCTGCAATAATGTTAATTAAGAGCCATTATCTTCAGGCTAATTTGGTTCCCAGTAAGTGGCCTCCCTGATTAAGTAAGCTACATTGTAATCAGTCTCCTTTTAAGTAACAGCCCTATCAAACCAGGGCGTGTTTCCAAAGAGTTCAGTTGTTATCATCAGTGTTAGTTTCATGGCTCAGATGCTGCCCTCTGCTTTGAAAATTTTATCCCAAACTGTTTAAAGTAGGGGAAAAAAAAACACAAATCAACCAGCAATTAACCTCTTCAGGGCTGCCCAATGTACCTGATAAATGGGAAGAAACACCGCAGGCAGGCAGTGTAGTCTGAGGGTTAGAACTGAGAGCTGGGAGGAAAAAGCTCTAGAGTTTTATTGCCATCTCTGCTAAGGCACCTATTACCTCCAATGGGCTTTGGACCAGACCCTCAGTGGGGCCCCAGCCCACTGAAACACCTACTAAACTTTAAGTACAGGTATAGTCCCATTGAATTCACTCAGGGCTGGGTGACCTCAGACAAGTCTCTAACAGCTCGGTGTGTCAGTTACTCCATCTGTAAAAAGGGGACAATAATCACTGGCTATTTGCAAGGATTATTTAATGTTTATTAAGCTTCTTGAGAGCCTCAGACAAAAGATCCAGGAGTAGATTCTGATGTCATGGCCACTAATGCAAATACAGATAAACTGTGCTAAGTCACCGGAGTTATTCCAGGCCCACACTGATGTGAGATCAGAACCTGACCCCTTACTGTCCCTTGTCCCAAGCACAGTCTGAGAGGTAAAACACCCTGAAAGTTGGTGGACCCTCTGCAACGTCCCAAAGAAATGTTGGCACCAGGGCCCAGCAATAGAATCAGAGAAATGCCAGTCAGGAAGGGACCTCAAGAGATCATCTTGTCCACCCCACCCCACCGAGGCAGGACCAAGTATGCCTAGATAGACCATCCCTCACAGATATTTGGCTAACCTGTTCTTAAAAACAGCAGTGATGGGGATTCCACAAGCTCCATTGGTAATCTGGTCCAGTGCTTAGCTAGCCTTATAAATAGAAAGTTTTTCTTAATATCTGAACAAAATCTCTCTTGCCATAAACTTTTTTTTCTATCTTCTGTGGACATAAAGAACAATTGATCACCCTCTTCTCTGTAACAACTTTTACATGTTTGAAAACTATCACAGGTTCCACCTCAGCCATCTTTTCTGTAGGCTAAACATGCCTGGCTGATTTTTTTTAAACCTTTCTTCGTAGGTCAGGTTTTCCAAACCTTTGATCAGTTCTGGTGCCTTCCTCTGGACTCTCTCCAGCTTGCCAACATCCTTCTTAAGATGCAGCACCCAGATTTGCACACCATGTTTCAGGTGAAGCCTCACCAGTCATGAATAGAGCAGGACAATCACCTCCCATGTTTTGTTTATGACACTCCTGCGACAATAGACAATGACAATAGACAATAAAGAGGTGCCCTCCTAGTGGATTATGGCCTGGTTTTCTGTTGCCTGGCACCCAGTACAGTTACTGATACCTGTGCAAAGTGGGTGTGTGGCTAGGGTCTGGATCAGCTCTCCCTGCCCTTTACTAATAAACTGGGGGAAAATTCCTCAGGAGCAGACTGTATTTGCATGGACACACCTACTTTGCATAGGCAATCAGCAGACAGACTTACCTTGTCAAAGTGATCAATTTTGGCTGTTTTGGGTCAAAATTCACTTCTGTCTTGAATGCAGGGGTAATGAAATGATGTTATCCTTATTGTATGACAAAAGGTATCAGAACTGTGCTTAGCATTCCCTAACTAAGCAGATCACCCTAATCGTAACCTCACTTGCTAAATGGGGGGTAGGGATGCCAAATTTAACTGAAATTCAGAAAGGGTGTGATTAATGTTTTTACTTATGGGTGTTGAAGTGTTTAAAGCATTCTAAAAGTTGTTTAATTCTTTTCCTCCAGTGTTTAAAAACAGACTGACCAGATTTAATTAAGTATGCTAGTTTCTTCTCAGAAATTATTAGAACGGGTAACACTGATCAAACTAATGAGGGGCTTAAGCCTTATGCAGTATCTTAAATTATTAGAGACTATACTGGTATAGCCCCATTGTGTAGATGCAGCCTACACCAATTGAAGCGGGCCTTAAACTTGGTGGTGTGGACAATGTTGCAGTGAAAGACAATGCAGAGAGAGCACCAGCCATGAGATTCCCCTCCAGCCAGGAAGATCCTGAAGGGCTGGGAGAGGAGGTAGAGGAACCTCAGGACACAACGTTACAGCTGAAGGCAGAGGGGGTAGAGGTACTGGCGATCAGCAGCACAGGCATCGGGAGCTGAACCCACCTGACCACAACCCTGGGTTCTGGGATTTTGCTAATCTCCATCCAGGAGTGGGGTACGATGGAGGAAAAGGGGAGTGATGTGTTACAGAGATATTCATCTATCGGATTTCAACACTGCAAGGTGGGAAACTGGGAGAAAGGACGCTGCCCAAGATACTATGGGGCGGATGTTTTCTTTAGGGTTCACATACTTCTGAGTCATTGTTGCAGTGGTTTCCCAAATTACCACTGTGTTTCCTTCTCCTTTTAATCAAAGATTTCTTTTGTGACGCACAGACTCAGTGTCTGCGAGCGGGGAAGTATTACCTCTTAGGCCTGGGCTACACTAGGGGCGGGTTTGAACTAAGATAGGCGACTTCAGCTATGCTATTTGCGTAGCTGAAGTCAAAGTATCTTAGTTCGACTTATCTGTCCGTCCTCACGGCGGCGAGTTGACTGCGGCGGCTCCTCCGTTGACTCCGCTTACTCTTCTTGTGGAGCTGGAGTTCCAGTCAACAGGAAGCGCTTTCGGGATCAATTTATCACGTCTAGATGAGACGCGATAAATCGATCCCTGATACATCGAACACTACCTGCCGATCCAGCGGGTAGTATAGATGTACTCTTAGAGGCACTATGGGTGGTGTTTAGTTTTCCTGGTTTCTGGGTGGGGGCTTGAGCCAATTCTGTTTTGTAATGTAAAGAGGAACCTCCTAGTTATAGAACCTGGCCTCTGGTGCTGCTGACATCACCTGGCAGAAGAGTTACTGGTGCACATGTGTTACCATTCCAACCCGGTAGCATTTTTCACCCCTTTAGCTCTTCCTTTTGGCCAGAGGTCAGTGATTACATAGGGGCCAGGCTTCAGCATTTCTGTAGCAACTGGACACAGTTTAGAGTTTTTCCACAAGATAAAATCTACCCGGAAACAGTTAATCAGCACCATAAAATTGGAGAGGAACCATACAGATGACAGGCCAAATAAACGAGCCAGCACCCAGTGCATTATAAATCAGTAACCTGCCCCATCCCTGAAATGAAAGGCAAAGCAAACCCCAGTGGTCTCTCCCGCTCTGAGCATGGCTTTGGGATAATAAATTATCCCCAGATTATCTGTCCCCAGCATTGTTTTGTTCATCTGCTCTGCACTCTGGCTGTGTTTGCACAGGAGATTAATTGCTGCTGCAGAGGTTAAAGCGGCAGACTCTTAATTACCATGGTTGCTCCATGGGAGCAAAAGGCAACAAATGTAAACCAGATAGAAAGGAATCTCCCCCACAAACTCCCCCCTTCAAATCCCACATTTAACACATGAAGATTGCTGCCAAAGGCAGCAATCCAGGCAAATGGGACGAGACATTCCCAGTATACATGAGCAAGTTTATCATCGACAGTTACACTCACTGGGATAGAGGGGACAAGGACCAATCCCTCAACTGAGCACCAAAGGAGGGCAGGCTGGACTCTGCCCTCTCCTTGCCACCATGGCCGGGGATTCTGCTGCACTGCTCGGAGCAGAGCGCGAGGACTGGATGATGCTGTTCTCTGATGCATCCTGCCAGGATCACCGTCGTAGGCTGCATAAGGAACCACGCTGACCATCGGTATGTTTGACTGTGCCACCTCCTGTGTTCTCAAAGGCCGTGGGGCCCGTGTGGCTGCTTTAAATGTGTTACAAGGCCAAATGGCTGGAGAGCTTTACATTGCAGTGGTAGTTTATGGGCTGGACCGTTAGCTTCAGGTTTTAGGCTCAGGCCAACTTGATAGCCTGGGGATTAGTGATTGACTACGTTCAGTGTCTCACATCCTGTCCTGTGTCGCAAGCTTATATGTTCTCTGGGGAGAAGAAATCCCACCTTCCCCATCTGCTCCATGGCCTCTCTCCTGCCATCTCTGACCTGTGGTCCCAACCCCTGCTCTAGTGTGTCCTCAGTTGTGGAGGGAATGGCCATGTCAATCAGTCAAGTGCCAGAGCCCTGGGTCTCACACCTATCCACCCTGGGGCTGGGTGGAGCTGAGACATAGAGCAATTCCGGGTCTCATCCTCCTGCATGAATGCCAGAATCCTGCTGCCAGCTGTCCCAGCAGAACCGCTGCATCCGGCTCTCCAGCCCACAGCCCTTAAAGGTGCAGAGGAGCTTCCAAGAACTGGCCTGCTTCTCCCGATGCCTCTGAGTGGGAAGCCAGGCTGGAAGCCTGTCAAGAACAGGCTCTCTCCTGAGATTCCCAGCGTGTCCTGGTTCTGTTTGGGCTGGAAACGCCATGAGAACAGCTCTCCTCATGATATTTCAGTATTTCTGCTTCCGGGCCTGGGCTGAACGAGGAAGTGCGGGGGCGTGGGAACCAACAGGAGAGACATACACATGAGAACGTTAACTAAACTGCTCTGAAACCTCAACCCAGGGCTCTGCCTTGCTTGGAGTGATTCTTATGTTAGCCTTATTGCCTTGCCTCCTGAGGGCATTTATACCATTTGATACAGACTCCCACTGTGAACCTGATTAGGCAAACTCACCACACTCAGAGAACCACTCGGTTAGAAGGGACCATAATGGTCATCTAATCTAACCCCCTGCCAAGATGCAGGATTTGTTATGTCTAAAGCTTCCCAGCTGTCTAAGTCAGGCTGAATGATCTATAGTTTCCTGGCTCCACCTCCTTCCCTTTTTTAAAGATGGGCACTAGTTAGCTCTTCTTCCGTCTTCTGGAACTTCTGTCATCCATGAGTTTGCAAATACTATTGCCAGTGGCTCTGAGATTTCTTCAGATAATTCCTTCAGCAGCCCGGGGTGAATAGCATCAGACCTACTGACTTGAATTCATTCAAATTGGTCAGAAGATCTCTGATGTTTTCTTTACTTATCCCGATCTGCAGCCCTTCCCCTTTGTTGTCCATGGTAACTTTGCTAATCACCTGGTCATTTTACTTTTTGTGAGAAGACTGAGGCAAAGTAGGCATTGAGCAGCTCTGCCTTCTTGTCTTCTGCCACCAGCTCACCTTCTCCACTGAGCAGCAGACCCGGAACCATCCCTGAGCTTTCTTTTTTGTCTGACACCTTTGAGGAACCCCTTCCTGCTGTCTCTAACAATTCTCGCCAGCTGTAACTCACTCTTTGCCTTGGCTTTCGTGGTTCGGTCCCCATCTATGCTTCCTTGGTGACACGCCCCTCCTTTCATTTCCTGTATGTTTCCCTGGTGGTTTTTAGATAGCTAAAACGCTTCTTGTGCAGTCACATTGGCCTCCTGTGGCTCTTATCATTCCTCTGCATCAGAATAGCTTGATATTGAGCCTCTAGTATTGTATCTTTTAGGTCCCTTCAGTTACCTCAGTGCAACCCATTGACTTCCATGAAGGACAATGATGCTGATGGGATTGCACCGGTATAGCAGAGAGAAGCTAGACCAGGATCTCTGCTTCCTTGATGTCTTTTAAGACCTAAGCCCTCTAATATCATAGTACAGAGCACTATGTCTCTAGGCCAAATTTTTCAAAGGTGCCAAGGGATTTTGGGTGTCTCTGTTTTCTGAGTGCCCAACTAGATGCAGCGTGAAAGGGGCTTGATTCCAGAAAGTGAAGAGCACCAGCCTCTGAAAACCAGGGTCTCAAGCTGGGGTCCCCAAAGTTGAGGCCCTCAAAATCATTCATCATTTTTGAAAAACGTAGTCTTGTTCTATACGAACAAGACTCTGCCACCATTATTCACACTGGGAAGTACCTCACATGCAGAGTGAGGTACAATTCACCAAGTCAGTGGAGCAGAATATGGCCCTATAATATTTAGTGATTCCCTGTTACTGAATTTATTTCCCAGTATAATTTAAGCACTTATCCACAGCTGGAGGCTAACTATACACAATAATTTAGGGCTGGCCTTTCTATAAACGAGAGAGAGGTGCTTCAAGGGCTAGAAATAGGAAGACATGGTCCTCTCCCAAAAAGAGCTTCAAATTTAAGGTTGAATACTGTGAATGGATCCATGTTGGTACAACTCTACTGATTTCTATGGGGTTCCACACGGGACTATTTGGATCGGTTCAAGGGATCAAGGCCTAATTAGTGACAAGTGTGGGCTGCAAAGAGAGAGCAAGAAGAGCATGCCATTACGCAATGTGGGCATGAGCACGTCTTGCTGGTACTATTTGAATTTTTATTATTTAATTATTGTGATAATAATTATTAAAGTGATTAAAGTAAAACTGATTCAAGCTCTCTTGGGCTTTGTCAAAGAAGCAAGCCTTGCGAGAGGACTAATTATTTTTTATGCAACATCCAAAAGGCAGCTGAGTGCTTAGTCTGAATATTAACTTTCTAGCCCACAAATCTGTGAAGAAAAAGCCTTCCAAATGTGAATCGATGTTGCAACATCTTTGTGAGCCCACAAGCCGTGAGAGCAGAAGAGTTTCATAGGGTGCCCTTGGAGAAAAAGGCAGCAACTCTCAGAGCTCATGTCAATTGACTCAGGCTTGCGGGCACTATGGGGCTAAAAATAGCAGTGTAGACATTCCCTGAAGCTGAGGCTCTGAGGCACAGAGGTTTTTTTTGCAGTGTGGACATACCCTAAGGCCAGCATGAACTCTCCCTATTCAGATCAATGAAGTGTCGACTCTCAAACCTAATGATGACAACAACTGTGCCAACTCTGTTTCCTGTTGCATTCTTAATCCTTTAGCAGAAACTCCCATGTATTCTGGGATTATGGGAGGAACTTGAGGAAAGTCCCACTCATTTTTTTCTTCTCAGTCTGTTGACACTGCTTGCTGTATCTTCTCAAGGATTTCACTTACCTTTTCTGCTTCCTAGTTTTTCTATATATTAATATGGGGACATAAGGGATGGCTGTGAAGGTTATTCTGGTAAAGTTTTTATAGTGCTGTGACAGCCCTTGCTCAAGGTGGTTGGTAGGGGAGTGTCGCCTAGGGGTCAGGGCTTAGGCTCATGACATGCAGTGGGGTTTGTTGATAGAGGAACCCGGGCCCCTCCCACTCCACTGAGCTCTGACCCAGGACACTTTGGGCTCAGAGCAGTTCCTTAACCCCTTGTTGTCCAGCATGGGGTTTGTACAAGTGTTTTGAGCTTTATTTTTTTCTCTCTAAGAGTATGCACTGCCCTCATCTATGTAGCTGCAATGAAAAGCACTTTACAAGTTCGAAGTATGCCATTATGATGGTCCAAATAAATAAATGTGCAAGGTTCTAACTCATGCTTACAATGACTAGCTTCATTGCCCTCAAAGAGAATAGCTGTCTGGGAACATGGGCTGTCTCTGTATAGCACCCAGCACAATGGGACCCAGTTGCTGACTGGGGGCTGGGAGTGCTACCCAAAACAAAATTACTAAGAATTAACATTGAGCCAGATTCTTGTGGGAGTGGAACGCCTCCTGAAGTCAGGGAGCTGAATTTTTCCCTGATCTGTCAATTAGGGTGACCAGACAGCAAGTGTGAAAAACTGGGACAGGGGGTGGGGGGTAATAGGAGCCTATATAAGAAAAACACCCCAAAATCGGGACATCTGGTCACCCTTGTGCCAATTAGGACTAATACTGACAGTTGACTTCAAAATCATCTCACCTTCCAGTACTGGGCCACACATATCATCTGACCCATAGGGCCAGGCTCTCTTGTCTCATCTCTTATGTAGCTAGTGCCCTTGTCCGCATATTCTGCACACTGGACTCGGTGGCAAGGTTGCAAAGAAACTGCATTCTTTGAGCTCTTAGGGCTTCTTTGGCTGAGAGCACTCCCCACAAACCAGATTACTCTCTCGAAACAGGGGCTTTCAGTGGGGAGGCGTGAGAGATGCAGCTGGACCACAGCAGAGCTCTCTGTGAGCCTTAGCCTTTGCTAGGCCCCACTTCGGTGCCCCTCTCCGAGGCGCCTATGCCAATTACAGTCTCTCACATCTATTTTGGGCCCCTGACTCCAAGGTTTGCCGCATACCACATGGAGCAATAAATAGATACTCACAGGGGAAAGAGTGACCCTCCTCCCCCGAAAGCTGGTGGTATACGCAGTTCATGGAACTGAGTGACATCAGAGAGATGCCCCTGGGGCTCAGATAAGGAAGCTCCAGCTGCTGGTTAATCCTGCTTCTCATCCAGTGATTTCTAGGGATAACCCACCCAGGGAATTCTGGGGAGAACGTTAAATAAACCTCTAGTAACATACACTGCGAGAATAAAACCCTTGTCCTTGGGAGTTTGCACGGAGCCAAATGCCATTCCCTGCACAATAAACCCTTTGAACGGCTGTGCCTTGATCCCAACCCTAATGAAACAGTCTCCCCTTCAGCACCGAAGCACTGATCCAAACTTTCTCCTGAGGCAATTACCTGTTTCCCTCATTTATCTAAATGTGTGATGGGGGGCTGCTGATGTGTTTCTTTGGCAGGGTACATGGGTAAATTCTAGCTCCTGCTCAGCTCAGGTTGGCCACCCCTATCACAGAGGGTAACGGTAATGAGAATGCATTTACATAGGCTGGCAATGGACATAGTTGGATGGGTCTGTTATCTGTGTTGTGTGATTAGTCACATGCTCTCTAACTGGAGTGCTGGAACTTTTAAGATGGGACAATAATTTCTGCTGAATTGGTGGGATGGATTTCCATGCTAAAATTCATTAAACTTTCAAGAGTCACAAGCCTTGTTGCCCACACCGAGCACGCCCCTGAATTCCCAAGGATGTCTAATGATATGATCCAGTGAAAATGCTAGGAATGAGTTTGTTACCCCTTGACCTGCATCAACAATGTGAGCCAGGGCATTTATAGACATTTGTTCTTCATGAAGATCATACAAACAGGTATACAAAGGGGGACTGGCATCACTGTTCAGTATCAGAACTAATAATTCAGTTACCAAAAAAAAGAAAGTGGAATTGCGCTGTGTGTGTGTGTATGTGTGTGTGTGTGTGGTATGGGTGTGTGTGATATAAAAGGTACAGGATAGGTTATGAGGCCCAGGGAATAGCATCATAAATGTCATTCTTTCTGGGAACAGCTAGTGAGCTTGGCATTATGGTGTAATAAAAAGCAGCTGAAAATAGCAAGCTGCATAAAGGCCAAGGTCTTGCAGCCTCTCAGTGCACAGGACGTGAGGAGATCAGATAGTGCAGACAGTGAGAAAAGGGGAAAGAAGTTTGCAGTAAAATTCTTTCTGGTTTTCACACAGAAAGAAAGTGAACAATGCAGGGAGGAAGCATCAAGGCAAGGGGGGCTGTGGTGTGTGTGTGTGTGTGTGTGAAGAAGAATAGCACAAATTCAATGCAGCGCAATCAGATGCTGCGAAAAGCTCCCGATGCCCCACACAGAATGGTTTGCAGAACTGAGGCCATGCTAATTAGCAATGAGTGCAATTCAATGCGGTGGAGTCCACCTGGATACACAGAGGATAATGGACTGTGGTAGAAAGGCTTTCCCATTGTTAGGATTTGGAGGAGTAAAATGTGTACAGCAGGGAACGCCTGGATTCTGTGCCCAGCTCCACTAGTGACTTTCCCAGGTCACTTAACCATTTACTGCCTGCTATCTGGAGGCCTGATGTGAGGTTTCATTAAAGCAAAGCATTTAGAAAGCAACACCCGCTGAAAGGTGGCATGGCTAATAGCGTGGGATGTGCCCAAGGGCTGGAATCAGGCAGCCAGGCTGTGTGTGTGAGAGAGAGGCTATGAGGAGGGGGAACCAAGTGCTGGAAAAAAGTCATATAGCAGGCTCCAGTGGCAGCTATCACATAGGCAGCATCCTCTGGGCTGGACCCAGGGGTATCTTGTATTGACTGACTATCACTTTGGAATTAGCGGGGTATTAATGGCCCATCATGAGTTGGATTTATTTGTATATTGCGCATTAGCTTTTTTGTATGTTCCAGCTTTTCTCTGAAATCACATAACCCAGTTTCTGTGAGGATAGCTGCTCTGGTTGCCAGGGAGCAACTGTGCGTTGGGTGACATCACCAAGGGGGTACCTGAATGCATAACTGAGGAAAGATATTCCGGATGATAAGAAAACCTCTTCTGCGATCCAGCATGAGGAGGAAAATATCACGAATGGCCGGCACTGTCCCAAGCGAAAGGGAATGTTATCTCTTTAATATATTAACAATGAGGCTTCCAGACAAGAAAGGACAGCTGTCCCGTGCAGACATCAAAGGCATGACCAGAGCGGTGTGAAATCTCCCTGTAAAGCTTGACCTAAGAATCCCATGGTTTGAGCTGCTAGTTGGTGTAATTTCACACACCCCTTGAGTTTCATTGTATTTGTGCTTTGAATTAAATGCCTATTTTTGCTTGCAAAACCCCTGAGGGCGTGATTCTGACCTCATCTAGGCCGGTGTAAGCCTGGACAACATGCCACGGGGGTCAATGGAATTACAACAGGACAGAGCTGGTGTAAGTGAGAGGTGACTAAGGCTCTAATTTGTCTCATTTTTCAGAGGCAAAGAAACATTTTGGCTCAAAAACTACTCAAGTGTGGGTTTGGTTTTTCACAGAAACTGGCCCATTTTAACTGAAATGGGGCCCTAGAATAATTTACATGTTTAAGCCATATTTTCCATGCTCAATTATTCAGATGGCATTGAGCCTCAATTTCCTTTGCATCAAATTTCAGCTGGAATAGGAATGGACAATTAAGAATAGCTATTTTACCCAAACGATCTGCACAGGCAGAACTGGGAGACATTTGAAAAGGTGTCCCAGTGGGACGAAACCCAAGGATTATTCCTGTTGGTGGAAATGGGGTTGTCAGCTGACAACTAAGAATTTAATTAAGCGTGGGTGGGCATGGAAGGAGAGACTTCTCTGTCTCTTACAGTTTGCAGTGGAAATGGAGAAGAGCCAAATGAAATGAAAATGAAAAGGGTTGTCGAAATCGTGGTGGAATTCTTCGAGAGTTTCTTTCCCATGGGTCCAGATGATGAAGATGTCATTAAACTGGTTGCTGAGCTCTGTGACTTTATCCTCACGCACAATTATTTCAAATTTGGTGATAACATATACCTCCAGACCAGTAGCACCCTATGGGCACCAGCATGGTCCCACAATATGCCAACATTTTTATGGCTGATCTGGAACAACGCTTTCTGAGCTGTCACCCACTCACGCCCCTTCTTTACCTACGCTACATTGATGACATTTTCATCATCTGGACCCATGGGAAGGAAACGCTGGAAGAATTCCATAACAATTTCAACAGCTTCCACCTCACCATCAGCCTCAGCCTCGACCAGTCTACACAAGAGGTCCACTTCCTGGACACCACAGTACAAATAAGTGATGGTCACTTAAACACCACGCTATATGAAAACCTACCGACAGCTATGCCTACCTTCATGCCTCCAGCTTCTGTCCCGGACACACTACACGATCCATTGTCTACAGCCAAGCACTGAGGTACTACTGCATTTGCTCCAACTCCTCAGACAGAGACCAACACCTACAAGATCTTCACCAAGCATTCTTAAAACTACGATACATGCATGAGGAAGTAAGAAAACAGATCAACAGGGCCAGACGTGTACCCAGAAGCCTCCTGCTGCAAGACAAACCCAAGAAAAAAACCAACAGAACACCACTGGCCATCACCTACAGTCCTCAGTTAAAACCTCTCCAACGCATCATCAGTGATCTACAACCCATCCTGGACAACGATTCCTCACTTTTGCAGGACTTGGGAGGCAGGCCAGTCCTCGCCCTCAGACAACCTGCCAACCTGAAGCAGATTCTCACCAGCAATTATACACTGCACCATAGTAACTCTAACTCAGGAACCAATCCATGCAACAAACCTTGATGCCAACTCGGCCCACATATCTACACCAGCGACACCATCACAGGACCTAACAAGATCAGCCACACTATCACTGGTTCATTCACCTGCACATCCACCAATGTAATATACACCATCATGTGCCAGCAATGCCCCTCTGCTATGTACACTGGCCAAGCTGGACAATCCCTAAGTAAAAGGATAAATGGACACAAATCAGATATTAAGAATAGCAATACAGGCATGTCACATCTTAGGCGTATTTAACTTACGTGATTTCTGCTTTACGCGGTCAGCAAAAAGAAAAAAGAAAGGGGAAAAAATTTTAAAAAAACTTTCTGTAGGGGCGCAATTTCACCCGCCATTGAAGTCAATGGGTTCTGGCTATACGCGGTTTCCGCTTTATGCGGTAACCACGGAACGGAACCCTCGCGCAAGACGCGATATTCCTGTGTACAAAAGCCTGTAGGAGAACACTTCAACCTCCCTGGACATACAATAGCAAACCTTAAGACAGCCATCCTGCAGCAAAAAAACTTCAAGACCAGACTTCAGAGAGAAACTGCTGAGCTCCAGTTCATCTGCCAATTTGATACCATCAGCTCAGGACTAAACAAAGACTGTGAATGGCTGTGAAAAGCAGTTTCTCCTCTCTGGGTGTTCACACCTCCAGATCAGCTGCTGGAAGTGGGCCTCACCCCTCCACCCCCCGATTGAATTTACCTTGCTCTCTTGCCTACATATTTATACCTGCCTCTGGCAATTTCCACAACATTCATCTGATGAAGTGGGTCTTAGCCCATGAAAGCTTATGATCCCAAACATCTGTTAGTCTATAAGGTGCTACAGGACTCTTTGTCCCTTTTGCAGATCCAGACTAACAAGGCTACCCCTCTGATGTTAGAAGAAAGCGATTCTTCCTGTGATTCTTTGCTTTCGCCTCCTTTTAATAGGCATTTCATTTTGTTTTTAACTATTTCTATTCCAGCATTACTATTCCAGCATTCACAAATTACAAGTCAGGTCCCCCAAAATGATGAGATTGTTCGGAATAATAAAAGTGGGGTCTCATTTGCCCTCTGCTCCGTAAGGCTGTAGAGTTCATATTTTCCAGCTTTTCTCTGCAATCGCAAAGGCTAGAAAAACTTAAGTTAAACAGAATGAGATCCTCTCATATTCACAGTACTCCAAGTGCTGGGACTTTAAGAAAAACTCCAAATATCACAATACCTGCCATGATGTGTGTCTTTACTTGTTCAGTTATTCTAACTCTTTCGTGTGTCTTACAGGATGCTTGTAGGGCTGGCTGCTTAAATTCCGAGCCCTAATTTCTGATCTCTAGGAGCACGCTTAGGAGGATTTATGGGGAGGTATGACTGCTGGAAAGCTTTCAGTTTCAATGTTTAGATGCCCACAGTGGACAAATCTGGAGGAAACAATAGCCTTCCCATTTACTAGCTCTATATGTGTAATTGTTCTCATTTTCTCCCTAACATCTTTCAACTAGCTATTTGTGTATAGCTGTGCGTAATAAATATTAGGGACCTGAGCTGGTGTAAATCCACATTGCTGTATTGAAATAAATTTACACCAGCTGAGGATCTGGGCACATTACTCTAAGGGATTCTGTGGTTTGATCTGTTGGTCCAAATTAATACTTCGGTCTTTATCTGCTGAGAGATATTCTGTTAAAATTATCCCTGGCATTAGTTAATCCTAGTCCATTTCCTTCAATGGAGCAGCCCCCATTTACACCAGGATTGAGCTTGGCCTGCAGTGTGTATTGCCAAAGCTGTCTATTATTGTTGTTATTTAACTTTTCTGTCGTGGGAGCACCAACGAGGAGCAGAGCCCCTTTGAGCTAAGCACCGTACGGACACACAGTCAGGGCATGTCGAAGTGGCATAGATGCTTCCTCTTCGGTGTAGGTATTCCACCTCCCCAAGCGATGGCAGAATTCGAAGGAGGATTCTAGCTGTATCTACACCAGGGGTTAGGTCAGCTTAATTTTTAACACCCCTGATCGATGTAGCTAGAGCAATCTAAATTTTAAGTGTAGACAGGGCTCTAGGTTGGATATTAGGAAAAACTTTCTCACTAGGAGGGTGGTGAAGCGCTGGAAAGGGTTACCCTGAGAGATGGTGGAATCCCCTTCCTTAGAGGTTTTTAAGGTTAGGCTTGACAAAGCCCTGGCTGGGATGATTTAGTTGGGGATTGGTCCTGTTTTGAGCAGGGGGTTGGACTAGACACCTCCTGAGGTCCCTTCCAACCCCGATATTCTGTGATCCTAAGTCACAGTCTTTACCCCCAAAGGACTCAGTCTGCTCTTAGCTACATGCAGACAGCAGATTTGGGGCAGCTGGTAACACCATTACTGAGACTTTCTTCATCCCCTGTAGAGAGGAGGGAAAATGTTATACGATGTAAAAGACCTGACCATAAACGTCTGAGTGCAAAACTCATGCGACGTTCAGAGTCATCAGCTGTGTCCAGAGCTGCCAGCGTTTTCAAAGCCTTTGAAGTTTGTTCCTGAATTAATGCAGGCACATATGCCAGCGGAGCTCCTCAGTGGTCAGCAAAAAGTATGTTGCAGTATTGTGTATGTCCAAATAGAGCCCTCACACAGGGCAATACGAAGCTGTATTTGACCCATTCAGATGCAGAACTGTTATTCTTTATTTGTATTGTGGTAGCAGGTAGAACAGGGGTTCTCAAACTTCTTAAGTTCAAGACCCCTTTTCGCTGTGCCGCGTCCGCTGCCACCCCGGGTATGTCCGCCGAATTGCCACCGAATTGAACTCTTCCAGTTTCGGCAGTATTTCAGCGGACACGCAGCATTTCTCTGTGTGTTCCTGAAATGCCGCCGAAAGCGGAAGAGTTCCACTTGGCGGCTTTTCGGCGGACACACTCCCGCATTCGGAGCATCCTCCGAAATGCCGCTGAATGCAACGGGAGCTCGCGACCCCCTTGGGATCTCCCTGCAACCGCCAGGGGGGTCGCGACCCCCAGTCTGAGAACCACCAATGTAGAGGCCTCAGCTGAGACCAGGGCCCCACTGTGCTGGGCACTGTACAAACAAGTAGTAAGAGATCAACCCTGTCCCAAAGAGCAAACAGCCCAACTACTCATGCAGAGAGGGGGAAAGAGAAAAATACTACCATCCCCGTGGATGGGAAACTGAGTTACAGAGGGATGAAGTGAAATACCCAAGATCACACAACACACTGGGGGTGAGGGGGAGGGGGGCAGAAATTGAACTCAGATTTTCACTGACCAATGATTCAACCCCAAGACCTTCCTAGCATCAGATTGTGCGAATGACTCTTTGTAACTAGGTGACAGTTACATGGCATGGCATGATTTAGTTGGTTTTGGTCCTGCTTTGAGCAGGGGGTTGGACTAGATACCTCCTGAGGTCCCTCCCAACCCTGATATTCTATGATTCTATGACAGTATCACCGTTCCAGACAGCTGTCATAACTAGCACAGATCTATCTTGTGATCAGAAGGGTAACTGCTGTTTTTCTAACCCCTCTGAGGCAGCCGTTTCCTGGTGTAGTAACAGCACAATTTCAGATTCCACAAGAGATATGCCAAACAGCTTTAGCATCTTTTCAGGCTCTGTGCAATTAACTTCCAACATGTCTCTGCTATGAGACCAGAGTGTGCCTGTCTCTGCACCCATTTCATCTTGCTTAGCATCTCCCGGGGCCTCGTTTGTTTCCATTCAGCGTTTAGAGAAATGTTTATACGCACCATCATGCATTTCGCCTGTAACACCTTGTGATCTGGTACCAGCAAATCTACCCACAGGACCCACCCTGCACTTGCCAAGGATGGCCTAGGTGTCCTACTAGGTCTTTTCCCATCTCTAAATGCCATGGTTCCTGTGTTGTGCTCCCCATGTGTCCAGAAGAACATATTCCCACAAGAGGGAGAATGCAATCTGCAGTAGCCCATCTTGAAAGCTGGAACACGGGATCTGACTGGAATAGCTGTGTCTACAGTTCTCTGAATGTATCCTGTCAGAACAACATGTAGATGGTAATCTCTTCGGGGCAGGAACTGTCTTTTTCTTCTGTGTTTGTACAGCCCCTAGCACAATGGGTCCCAGTCCATGAGTGGGGATCCTAGATGCTACCACACATTACATGTGACTGGAATGCCTCTTCTGACAAGATGGCTAAAACCCCAACTTGTTGCTCAGGGTAGAGATGTGGCAGAAACTGAGTGCTGGGCTACACTTCGATGGGGAGCGGGGTTTGACCTAAGATACACAATGTCTGCTACGCGAGTAGCGTAGCTGAAGTCGCAGTATCTTAGGTCGACTTAACTGGCCATCCTCACGGTGGCAAGTCTACTGCGGCTGCTCCCCTGCTGACTCTGCTTACTCCTCTCGCCGAGGTGAAGTACAGGAGTCAATTCGGGGATCGATTTATCGCGTCTAGATGAGATACGATAAATCGATCCCCGATACATCGAGCGCAACCCGCGAATCCAGCAGGCAGTGTAGCTGTATCCTGAGAAAGCCACAGACAATGGGCATTGTCTGTATTGCACAGAGATGCTCGCTGTGGATAGATGACCCCCTGTTAGCATTGTCTGATGGAGTAATAGTTGTGTACACCAGTGGTTCTCAAACAGGCGTATGTGTATCCTTAGAAGTACGCAGAGGTCTTCTAGGGGGGACATCAACTCATGTAGATATTTGCCTAGTTTTACAACAAGCTACATAAAAAGCACTAGCCAAGTCAGTACAAACTAAAATTTCATACGGACAATGACTTTTTTATACTGCTCTATGTACTATACACTGACATGTAAGTACAATATTATTCTTCCAATTGATTTATTTTAGAATTATGTGGTAAAAATGAGAAAGTCAGCCATCTTGTCAGTACTAGTGTGCTGTGATACTTTTGTATTCTTATGTCTGGTTTTGTAGGCAAGTCATTTTTAAATGAGCTGAAACATGGGGGTAATCAAGACAAATCAGACTCCTGAAAAGGATACAGTCGTCTGGAAAGGTTGAGAGCCGCTGGTGTGCACAGCCCTGACTCACTCGTATGTTTTCTGTGAAGGATGCTGGTGGGGCTGCGAGCACTTTCAAATTAACCATCTGTAAAAACAATTTCTTCTTCTGTGTTATGATGATGAAGTAGAGGCCACAATTCTTCAACCATCTGAACCAGATGTGTATCCCCGTCACATCTGCCAGGCCATCACAGGACATATTGCTTGTCAACCACTGACAGAAATTTAGCAAAGAAGAAGAGTAGGGATGGGGTCCGGGGACTCCCCCTAAGCGCTTACAGAGAATCGATACCAGGGGTTCTCCCAACAATTTTTTTGGTGGCCTCAGAGTGCGGCCACCAACTCTTGCTAGTGGCCGCACTGACACTTTTTTCTAAAATTTATTTATTTTCTTAAAGTTAATAAAGAAATATGCACAGATATACATCCAAATCATTGTAATTAATTTATGTAAAGTTTGGGGCTTTTTTTGCAGACTTAGTAATAAAAATCATGCACAGTTATCTCTGTTCTTTACTAGACCTAACAGAATAGAAACACAAATAAGTTGCTTTACATGTTCTCATCTTTTTTATTGTTTCTTTTGCTTTTTTGGGTAAAAGTGGTTGTCTATATAACACTTCTGAAGTAAATTTTAAAATGTTTTGACAGAATACAAGTCCAAATAATAATAAAAAACGTATCAGGGTGGCTTGGGTCTGGGGAGGGGAAAGGAGGCAAGGCGAGGCGAGACTGGCCCAGGGCTCCTCCAGACAGGTGGGGGCTTGGGGCTTTGTCTGGCCTAGAGCTCTTCTGAACAAGGGGGTGGGGGCTCTCCGGGCTTTGGCCAGCCTGGGGCTTCTCCAGGCCGGTGAGGAGGAGGGTGAGGGCGGGTCTTGAGGCTTCGGCCAGTCCAGGGTTCCTCCGGCTGTGGGAGTGGGGGCACTCAGGGCTTCTCCAGGCGGGGAGCTTGTGGATCCAGGCACAGAGGGGTCGCAGGGCTCCAGCTGCTGCGGGGGGAGTGTGGGCAGAAGGGGTGGAGTCAGGGGCTAGTCTTCCCAAAGGGGGGCTCCACCCACTACCCATGTGCCCACCGTTCACCTCCTCACCCGCTGCTCGCCTCCTGTGTCCCTCCTCACTCCTCCACCCATTGCTTGCCTCCTCACTCCCCTGCCACAGACACCCCCTGCCCGCTGTGAGAGCTCCCACTTGCTGCTAGCTCACCACTTGCCTCCTCACTGCCCTGCTTGCTTGCAGACACCCCCTGCCCGCCTCGTCATGGCTGCTGGCTCACCATTCGGCTCTGCCAGCCTCCCCCCCACCCGCCGCTTGCCTCCTCATCCCACTCTTGCCTCCTCCTGGCTCGCCGCTTGCTTCCTTACTCCTTCGCCAGGACCCCCTGGCACTCACCTCGCCACTCCCTCCTCACTCCCCCACATTTGAGAAATGGTGCAATAGACTGTGATGCTGTAATAATCCCATGGCCAGAGAAACTTCATTCCTGGCAAGTATTCCATACTCCACAGCCTCATGAACTTGACTAGGGACATAACTCAGGATCTTTTCTTCCAGTAACACAAGGGAGCTAAAGGGGAATTTCAGTGGGCTGTAGTGTTAGATCTTAAATCCAGGGGCTGCAGGTTCATATGTAGTTGAACAGTTCATATGTTGCATCCAGTGGAAGGCTGTGGTGATGTATACGTTCTAGCTACAACATTTTATTATCCCCACCTGACGCCAGCTGATTATCTGAGTTCACAGGCCCAGAGGAAGGTAAACTCTCCTATGACCATTACCCTTGGAAAAATAATATGTCTATTACTAGACTAATGACTTCATCCTGCACCTTATTAAGATGGAGCTGCTCTCACGGCTGAACTTTCGGTCTGGAGTTAGTGTGGTGGAGGAGGGTGTGCACTGCTGAATGGAAGGCAGGAAATGATTGCAGATTAAAACTTAATACAGAGGCTTAGCGTTGAGGAAGGGAGGGGGAGCCTAGAGCAAACAGTGACAAAAGTCTGACTCCCAATAGTGCTGATTCCTATCAGTGGTTGAAAAGTCCTTCCTGACATAGGCCATCAAGATGTGAGAGCCACTCAGCTGCAAAATCTCCCAGTTTCCTGATCCTAATGCAACTAAAATCATTGAGGTCAAGAAGGGCCGCACCCACTGTTGCCGAGGCTGAATGTGGTCCATGCAGTGTAGACACAACAAGGCCAACAGAGCTGCATGTCTCCCAATGGACCGTCACTCCCCCACTCACTCCAATGGAATGTCCTCAGCTGCTTCTTTTTGAAGTCCATCTGCATAAGGACTCGAGCTAAACCAATGTTGATTTGTGTTCAGACAGGGCAGATAGAATCTGTTGCTCCACTCTGGATTATTTCATCATCCTGACAGTTGTTATAGTGCATTGCCTCATTTCTTTCTTATTCCCTTACCAGAAATGAATATTTAAAAATAACATTTCAAGGCTGTATTCATAAATAGGTAGAGTGGTATGAATTTTTTAAGCACACCATTTGTAACACATAGTTGTTCTTACACAGAAATTCACTAGAAATATATGGGCATCAATATATTCATGGGGTTTTGCAATGATCTTCATTTCCACTTGACTTTGCCCTTTTTTTTGGTTTCGTTGTCTTTCTTAAATAAACCATTAGTAGTTACTATAGAAACACAGCTCTCTTTCTCTACCCCCCTCCCCATTTCTTTTTAGTAGGCTTGTAAAGGAAATCTATTTATATTTCCCTTTTGTTGCTCTGCCCCTCTTCCCTCTCACTAGGGAGGAGCAGAGGTGGTCTAGTGGCTATAGCAATGCAAACTACATGCTCCAGACCCAACAGTCAACCAAGGGAACAAGCCTATGACCTTCAACACCAAAATGGCAACTCACCACTTGAACTAACAAAGAACTCCTTCAGCATGGAGACAAGGGTGGGCTGCATACTCAGCGGGATCCGCCCCTGGAAGGAAACATGAAAACACACATATGCTACTGGGATCAGCCACTAAACGGAGACGTGCACACAGACTCTCTCTTTCTGAAGTCAGTTCACCAAATAATGGGCCCCACAGCCCTTGTCATTAGGAAGGAGATAGTACTACTGTCATCAGGCCACCCATCCATATATGGCTACAACCTTTCTATCTGGACTTCAAACATTCATCTGTTTTTATGATAATTTGAAGAGGAAGAGTGAATTGTGTCTTCTTTTTGCTGATTTATGATGAATAAAGAAGGCCATATGATTTTTTTCTACTTTTTATAGAATCATAGAAGATTAGAGTTGGAAGAGACCTCAGGAGGTCATCTAGTCCAACCCCCTGCTCAAAGCAGGACCAACCCCAACTAAATCATCCCAGACAGGGCTTTATCAAGCCAGGCCTTAAAAACCTCTAAGGATGGAGATTCCACCACCTCCCTAGGTAACCCATTCCAGTGCTTCACCACTTTCCTAGTGAAATAGTTTTTCTTAATACAGACACTCCCCAACTCACAGAAATCCGACTTACGGAAATCTGCACTTACGGGAAAACTCCGTCAGCGAAAGAGGGTTTTTTGTTTGTTTTTGTTTTTTGTGTAATGATCAGAGATACATCTCCATCTGGCGTAAAATTTGACTTACACAAGGCATTCTGGAACGGAATGCTTGTGTAACTCAGGGAGCATCCATATCCAACCTAGACCTCCTCCACTGCAACTTGAGATCATTGCTTCTTGTTCTGTCATCTGCCACCACAGAGAACAGCCTGGCTCCATCCTATTTGGAACCCCACTTCAGGTAGCTGAAGGCTTCTATCAAATCCCCCCTCACTCGTCTTTTCTGCAGACTAGTTACCTCAGCCTCTCCTCTTAAGTCATGTGCCCCGGCCCCCTAAACATTTTAGTTGCCCTCCAATGGACTCTCTCCAATTTGTCCGGATTCTTTCTGTAGTGGGGGGGGTCCAAAACTGGATGCAGTACTCCAGATGTGTCCTCACCAGTGCCAAATAGAGAGGAATAATCACTTCCCTCAATCTGCTGGCAGTGCTCCTACTACTGCAGCCCAATAGGCCATTAGCCTTCTTGGCAGCAAGGGCACATTGTTGACTTGTGGGGTAGAAAAGTTTCAATTTATTAAGTATACATAGTCGCCATTTTGGTTTGGTAAAAGGACAACCTGCCCTCCATCTTGGCATCCCTTTTCCTTCAACTTTGGCGCTCTTTTTGATTTTGGTGTCAAAGCAAGGAAAATGTGGAAAAGTTAGTGTCTCGTGGCAGTAAAATCTGTCTAGCAACAGAGAACACATATCAGGGCAGGGGTGAAAGTGGACCGATATGGGCTGGTATGGCGTACCTGTAAGAACCCGTACCAGCCCGTATTCACACCATACTGAAGATGTACTTACCTGTCACCTAAGTTCCTGAGATCCAGTTCTTGTTGTGTCCTTGTTCCTGGCACCTGTCCCTGAGATCCTGGTTCCCGACTATGTTCCTGTTCCTGTTCTCCTGCCCAGTGTCTGCAAGACATGATATAGTCCTTCTTGTTTAGTCCTGTGTTCTCCATTGTATATAGAGTTTGGGGCTCTGGGGTTCACCATTTACATCATTTGGGT
Source organism: Dermatemys mawii (assembly GCA_007922305.1). Lineage (NCBI taxonomy): Eukaryota > Metazoa > Chordata > Testudines > Dermatemydidae > Dermatemys > Dermatemys mawii. The sequence continues at coordinate 4,472,690 of ML677507.1, forward strand.
TCACAAATGAGCTGTTATTGTGTTATCGTAGTTTGCAAGAGGTCCTAGCCTGTTGTGATTACTCTTAATAAATACCACCTGACTGTCTGCAACCTCAATCTGCCTTTGTCTTAACTACACAATTACCGATGATAGATGTGGAGGGGGGGTAGAACACTGCAGATAGCCTGTCTTCTGTTAAGTAAAATCTAGTTCCAATTGTCTCGTGCTAACAGACTCATATCCAACTTCTCGTCCATTGTAATCCCCAGGCCCTTTTCTGCAGAACTACCGTATAGCCAGTTGGTCCCCAGCCTTTAGTAGTACATGGGATTCTTCCGTCCTAAGACTCTTTGAGAGTCAAGTCTTATTAGCAAGACTTAGCAATGTCAAGTCTTATTTTCCTTAATGTGCATTAGAGACTTTAGACATGTGGACTGTGATTTTTCTTAGTCCTTAACTGAAGAGACAGGTTTTAAAATTTTAAACACGAGAGTTTTTCTCCCAACAGCTTCTCAAACATCTGAGTTAAGTAGATATTAACTGAGTTTTAAACAGTTTTACATGGTTTCTCCACTGTCTTACACCACCAGTTCTTCACTTCGCTTTAGAGTATTTCAAGAAATATATGGTGGATGAGACTTAAATTTCTGAATGTAAAAAGCAAGCAGAAAACAAATCCTCAAAAGACACACTCTTTTGGGACTTCTTTATGTATTATAAAGTGCCCCAGAAAATCTTAAACACGATATTTTTCTTTGGTTGTCACCTTCAAAGTTTGGATTAAGATTGGAACTGTGATGCATAACATGCAATATTAACAAAAGGGTTAATATGTACAAAGCTATTGCTTCAACATGTGTCTAGAAAAAGTGTCCTGTCCCCAGGGTATGTTCAGTGTATGAAAATTTATTATGATCATGTAAATGTTTGCAACTCAATTTCCTGCTGGGAAGCTTCAGTGGGTGGAGTTTCTGCTGAACCAGACAGAATCAGAATTATCTCCCTCTCCAGCTTGTTTCTGCATGTCCAATCAGGTTCAGCTGGAATTAATATCAGTTGGTATTTTTCTAATTCGCCTCTAGACTCTTAAACACCAGATAGATGGGAAGTTCATTGTGACAGGCTAAATGACTGAGAGTCAGGAGACCCGCATTCTAAACCTGCCACTCACCTGCTGTGGACTTTACTTTGGGCAAATCATCTTTTATCCGCTGTTCCACCCACTCCCACTAGGTGTTTGGGGAAGAAGGATGGTCAGGTGGTTAGCTTGGGCTTATTCCCTGCTTGACTAGAGTTGTTCTGAGTGACCCTAGTCAAGTCATTTAGGCCCAGACCTCAAATGATCCCAATGAAATCAATGAGGCCTAAACAACGTTGAGGATCAAGACCTTAGTCTCTCTGTATGATGGGAATAATAGCACTTCCCTTCCTCACAGGAGTGTTGTGCGGATAAATACATTATCGTTTGAAGTGCCCAGATACCATGATAATGGGGGCCAGATAAATACCTAAGGTACAGAGGTGTGAAAGTAAAGGCCTGCAATCCATGAATTTTTTGGTCCTAGTCCTTGTTCAAGCAGTGAGTCATGGTGGGACTTTGGTCAAGTCACCAGAATTTCTCTGCCTTAGTTTCCCCAGATGTAAAATGAGCAGTCTTGGAAGGATTAGCTTTCTATTGGTAAGTGTCAGTAAATGTCACTTTCCCCATACCCACAAAACGTATTTCCACTGATGATCATCGAAATGTACAGAGAGGCAAAAGTAACAAAAATCCTGCTTGAGAACTTAGAGGTTGATTTAAGGATATTTACTTTGTATATTTTGACATGACACTGACAGTTTGTGTTTTAATGGTTACACACTTTTACTTTTTGATTTGCAACATCTACTGTCCTTAAATAATTATTGGCTGATTCCCCTCCCCCACACACACACATTTAATTTTCTCCAACTATGAAAATAGATATCAATAAAAACTGGAAAAAATAGTTAAAAATAAACATCAAAATATAAAAACCGAATTCTGCCCAGCCTAAAGATGAGTTATCCATCCTCCTACCCCAGTGCTGTTGTGAGGGTTAGTTAACATTTGTAAAGGGCTTTAAGGATGAAAAATATTATAAGGGTCAAATTCTGCCCAGTTATGAGGGTCTGTGGAATTAGCCCCAAATGGGCTTGTTTGTGTTTACATTTAGCCACTTTCAAAGTCAGTTAAACTAAACAAAAACAAGAAACTGACTCCAGAACTAGTGTCCACACATGGAGTGAATCAGAGATAGTTAATTAGGGATAACTCCACGTGTAGACAGCCCCTGAGTGTGTCGCTCCTGCTGTTCTCATAGACAATCTGATCAGCAGTATGGGCCAGATCGCCAGCTAATGTAAATCAATGTAGCTCCACTAACTTAAATAGAACAATGCTAGTTTACACCATCTGAGGATCAACTGACTCCCTGCGTACCAACTCCTGATTATCTGCAATCATTAAGTATATTAAACACCTAACTCGGGTGCTTTTGAAAATCCCATCCCATTGATTTTCAAGGAGGCCTGGTGCTCCCAACTCACTTCGGTATTTTTGAAAATCCCACCTAGTGTTGACAATAACACTGAAAATGTTGTTAAGGCTGAAGCATAAGACTGAACACTTCAGAGCCACAAAGGATTGTCCACAATTCCTTAACCCTCCAACCACCTTCCTTCCTTCCTTCTTTCTTCCTGTCTCCTCAGTAGCCTTGCATTTGTCAGAGTAAGGGATATTAAAGAGCAGCGCAAGGCTACACCCACAGGGTCTGTTTACACAACTACAGCCATGTTGGTGAACTCAGCTACAATATGGCTCTTTCCTGACCTGGGTAAGCCACCATTCCACACTGTGGTGCATGCAGGACTTTAACCATGTTCTCAGACCATGCTAAAGCCTTGAATTGGCCTGTTTACGTAGCAAAAGGGGGTTGAACTTTAACTGGGTCAGAGGACAGCTGCAATGGAACCAGCTCATCTGATGTGGCTGTTATGTAGTCAGACTTTTGTACAGTACTTCTCTCCCCAGGACCACATGCACGTATAACCTTCCAGATCTGGATGCAGTCTCTGTTCAGGGCTCCCAGTTCCTGATGGCTTGAATTTGCCCCTGGGTACCAATGCTTGGGTAATAAGTGAAGCATACAGCCAGGGTTTTGATGTGTGTGGGAGAAGAAAGGTGGATTTCAGTTTCATTTCTGTGCAGAATGCAGTCCAATTAGTCAGTCTTTAAGTGAATTCCAGACATTAATCCTACATATCCTGTGACTCTTTAAAGACACGGCTGCAGTTTTTACCTTTGGTAAGAAGGAAAGACTAATAAAGAAAAAATCTGCATCTGAGTTTTTGCATGGTCTTGTTTCCTCTCAAGCTCACCCAGAAAGAAAGAGCAACTTGCAGTGTTACAGATGCTATTGAAGACATTTCTGTAAGTTCGAGAAATCCAAAATCTCCATGAGACCAAGTGTGGACCTCTGTGCTGGGAAAGACAACTAAAACCAATCGTCTACTTTTTGCAATTCTGGAGGAATCAAGTGAATCAACTGTGCAATTGTTCTCCTCTACCCATTAGTGTCCATTTCAGGACTTGCACAACCAAACTAATACTTGCTCATTTATATCAATAGACTTTTTGATGCTATTCAGTTTGCAGGTGAGGCAGTGTAGGAAAAGATGCTACAGTAACTGGTGTTTCATTAATGGGGTTGCTTATTAACCAGGACACAGATGTGAAACAAAATGGTGAAACTTCGGACACTGATGTGAAATCTGTAGTGCAAGGCTGAGGTCCCTAGCTGGTTGTGAGAAGGGCATTAGTGTGTTGACCAGTTCTATATGTAACCCTTCTGCCCATCAGAGTTGGCAGCAACAAGGGCCGGGTTCAGTATCCAGGGGTTCCATTCCAATAACACAATACAAAACTGGCTCAAGCCCCTACCCAGTGACCTGGGACAACCATATACCACCCCTCTGGGTGCCTCTAAGAGACAATACTTCCCCCTCGCAAGCACAGAGTCTGAGTGTACCAAAAGCCTTTCAATAACAGAGAGAAACAATGTGGCATTACATTGGGGAAACACCACAAACAGGATTAATAAAACAAACCATGAACCAGAAGTCCCCCTCCTAGCAAATAGGCTGTGTCCTTCCCTTTGGCTCTTGGGTCCCACAACCCCAAAAATCATCCAATAGTCCCAAAAGTCCAACAGCCCAAGATTCTCTGTTCCTGGTCAGTGCAGAGTTCAAAAGTCAATCTGCAGTCTCACCTCCCAGCCTGGGTGGAAATGGAGGGCAGGTTAAGGGGCACCTTACATGGTCTGAGGCCATCCCATGAACTGCTCCACCTTGCCAGCCAACACACAAGCTGCTCTGCTGCACCAGCCACTCTACCAGCAGTACAAACTGCTCCACTGGCCACCCTATCAGCCACTCTGCCAGCAACACAAACTGCTCCGCCAGCCACCCTGCCAGCCAACACACAAACTACACTGTTGCACCAGCCACTCTACCAGCAACGCAAACTGCTCTGCTGGCCACCCTGCCAGCCAACACACAAACTACACTGCTCTGCAATATTTTCAGAAACTGCTCGGCTCAGTCTGCTGCTTAGTAATAGATCTTCAGGCACCTTCCTTACACAGTGCTCAGTGATTTCAGCTTTTAGTAGGGGGGCCTTAGTGCAGGTGCACCACTAGACCCAAAGCAAATTCAGCTCAGCAGGCTGAATTTAGGCTCCTCACGGAATGAAAAATTAGCTTTAGACATTCAACAGCAGAGAAAAACAAGGTACAATAGACCTATAAGCCCCTTAAACAAGATCCTTACCAAAGCATAAAAATCTCTATCCAAAGCCTATCTCTAATTCAGTTAGTTTTGAACCCCTGTCCCTTGCCTAGTGAGTGCTACCTAGATCACGGTGAGTCCCTCCATCATAACAAAGACGTACATAACAAGTACATGTCCACAGTCCTCGATTCACATAATCAGGGTAACAACACTTTGTCATTTCTGCCCCAATAATGGAGAAACTGGGGGACCCACAGCAGCCGAAGTGACCATTTGGGCTGCTGTGAGCTCAGACTAGGCACAGTGGGTGTGCCTATGCAAATAAGATCAGCCCCAAAGTTCTTTTCCACAACTCACTGCAATTCCTGCAATTCACCATCAGATGTCAGGGTAGAGCTCATCCTGACACTGTTTACATATATGGTGTTTAGCAGTTTAGATCCAAAGGAGTCTTTTTTGTTTCATTTCTCACAGGGTTCTAACTTCCTACGCTCTGAAACGCATTTTGAGTTTCTGGGTTTGAACAACCCTCAAATCTAAAGCGAAATCCTGCTGAAACCACCAATTTTTCCCTGGTTACAACTTCAAGACTATGAGAAACAGCCACGTTTTATCTAGTTTCTACCTGCAACCATAAATTGTAGTCTCCTTGTCTCTTTGTCCCCACAACTGACCAAAACGTAACTGCAGGATCACTTGGAACTCAGGGAAGGTTCTTTAAAGGTTCACAAACCTCAACAAATTAGGCTTCAGTTTGGGATTTTTAGTTAAACCTACTGCCTGGTCACAAAAAGTCACCTGACTCTAATGATAACAAGGAAAGTACTAAAAGTGGAGCATCTGTCTTGGCTCTCTAATAGGATCAGGAGATCAGGAGAGACTCTGGTCCTTAACTGGAGGGTCAGAAGCAAGCCTCAGCGCTGGGACAGTGATACTAGAGCAGGGGTGGCCAACCTGAGCCTGAGAAGGAGCCAGAATTTACCAATGTACATTGCCAAACAGCCTCAGCAGCCCCCATCAGCTCCCACACTGCCCCACCACCCCCAGTACATCCTGCCCGCCGGCAGCCCTGCCAATCAGCACCTCTCCCTCCCTCCCCCTGTCTTCTGCCTGCTGCGATCAGCTGTTCCACAGTGTAGAGGAGGCTCTGGGATGGAGGGGGGAGGAGCAAGGATGCAGCAGGCTCAGGGGAGGGGGCAGGAAGGGTCAGGGGCCTTGAGGTAAGGGTGGAGTGTGGGCAGGGCCTGGGCTTGAGCAGTAGAAAATTGGCACCTGTAGCTCTAGCCCCAGAGTCAGCACCTATGCAAGGAGCCACAGGTTGGCTCTGAAGAACCTCGTGATTCTGGAGCCACAGGTTGGCCACCCCCACGCTAAAGGATATTAAGAAGCAATCTCTGTTCTTTCCCAGTCCCAGAGAATGGCTTTTATAGCAACATTTTGTAAATTAACCATAGAAATGCATCCCCACTTTTCTGCAGAAGCAGTGAGAGGTATTGTCAGCTGCGACACAAATTGGATCATTATTTCCATTGATTCAGTGTGGCGTCATCCTAGGTGAAAGAGCTTGAATTTTGCTGAAATGAAAATCATTACGGCAAAGCAGGGAAAGATTGAAAAAGGAAAGATTAGGGCTCAGAAATTGTGACAAATCAGGTGCATGAGGATCATTTCAAGAGTCTGAAATCCTTCCTCAAAACTTAGCCACTGCAGAAAGAGTCTCCTCTTTCTTGTATGGATTTGAACTAGCACAGTGCTGAATGCTGTAGTCTCAATCCACAGAAGGATTTAGGCATGTGCTTATCTTTAAGAATGCGAGTAGTCCCATTGACTAGAGGGATAGCGCCCTATAAGGTTAGTAATTTCAATACCGTTACAATGATCCCAAATTGCTTTTCAGTGCATTATGCTGAAAAAGACATTACATGGTGCTGAAATGCAAGGAGATTGTCAATATTTGTGCTGAATAATCCCTCCAAATCCAGGAAATTACACTTAGTGCCGATCCCACTTGATCCTCTTAAAGCAGTGGCCCAAATGTGGAAACATTTCTCTAACCTAACAGAAGTCTGGCAGGTTTAGAGTGCTGTGGGATATGGACCCAGATTTAGGGTGACCAGACGTCTCATTTTTAAAGGGACAGTCCAGTATTTAAGCCCTACTGCAGGAGTCCCAACCGTTTCTTAAAAACAGACATTCTGTCTCCCCCCGCCCATCAGTACTGGCAGGTCCTGCTGCTGGTTGGATCCTGGCTCGCCAGCCGCCCGCCCCCCAATGCTACGTAGTGGGGTGGTCCAGTGGCTGACAAAGGGAGTGGGTGCGCAAGGATGGTGGTGGGGCAAAGATGCAGAGCGCGGGGCCGGCCGCTCCCCCTGCTGATCTGTCAGCCCCCACCGCAGGCCGGCTCTCAGCTAGCAGGGCCTCTGTGCCCGTTTCCGGCTGGCACTGGCTGCGCGCTGTGGTGGAGCGAGTGAAGGTTACGTGTCGTCTCTTCCGCCCCACCATCGGCCCTTTACGTCCTCCCGCTCTCACTGTCCTCTCCCTGCTTTGCCTGTTTGCCCTGCCGCATCCCCAGCCCCTCTGCTCCTCCATATCCTGCTCCCAGCACTGTGCGGAGACCCAGCCCCTGGGCAGAGCGCTCAGCTCACTGACAGCCTGGCTGGCAGGCTCCTTCCTTCCCCCACGGCTCAAGACCCTCCGGCCTGGGCCACTGGCCAGGAGGAGCCAAGCCCTGCATGTGCCAAAGCCCCGCGCAGCGCTGGCATGGGGAAGCTTTCCTGCTCTTCAGCTAAGCTGTGGAGTAGCAGTGGGGGGAGCAGGCTCTACAGCAGCCCCTGGGGCAGGGGCACAGTGCACTCTTTACACCCCATACTCCTGGCCTGGGTCCTGTGGTGAGCACGGGGCTCTCTGTCCCCTCGGCACCCTCACCTGCAGACCCACCTCTCTGGCTGGGGTCACAGAAGTCCCTGCAGTCAGGTTTCCTGGGCCCTGGTGCACAATGCTTCCTTAGGGCGTAACCCCTTCCTGCCTGCTCTGTAGCCGGCTTTCAGCCACATGGTGCGGGGATGGGGGGGCAGGGGTGGAGAGAAGAAGAGATGAGCTCTGCAAAGACGCAGGCCAGGTCATCTGTCTCCTCCTCCCCTGTGGCTGGAAGCAGTTCCCATCCCTTCCCTCCTGCACAGTGCTGAAAGGCTGCTGCTGGCCACATTCTGGTGTGAACCCTGGCATAAATCGGGGGGGGGGGGGGGGGAGCATGTGACCCCTCCCTGTGCGAACACTAAAGCCTTAAAGATAAGAATGTAAATAAAAACAACCCAACTACACAGTACACCTCTACCCTGATATAACACGATACAATATAACACGAATTTGGATATAACGCGGTAAAGCAAAAATGGCTTTTCTGTCTCGTCTATAACATACTTTTATTCTGTTTAATATCAGTTTATACATTTAATGATTATTGCGTACATATTCAGTGTGTATGTTTTTACAAGCCTGCCTTGGATCGAAAGTTGAAACTCAAAGCCAAGCACATTTACAGCATTTTTAAACTTTCACTCTGATCTTCATTGCATAAAAAAGTCTTGTCTGCAAGTCTTAATTAAAGTTATAATGTTGACAGTTTAAATCTGTTGATAGTTTAAAACCATTGAAAGTTTAAATTTGTTTTGCAGACAACAAAATCATGTGCGAGGTGGTAGCTAATTTACAATGGCCATTATTATAAAAATGGCCTTTGTAGTTATAATGATGACTAATTTATCAAAAAGGAGGGTTCAGTCTAATTTTGTCGTTGATTAACTTGCTGCTGCCTTGCCAGCTTAGAGTTTTTACAAAACCATCTGTGGTCAGAGCCTTGGCTCTTAAAATGTGGCTTGTATCAAATTACATACATACATTATCTGTACAATTGTGCATGTATCAAAGTGGTGGAACAGATGTTCAACAATGAAAAGGCAGAGGTAAATGTATGTTCCCTGCCCATGGTCCCATAGGCGTTCTCATCTCTCCTGAATATTTTAATCTCATCTCTAAATTGTGTGCAGTATAGACTAAGCTTAAGTTTCATAGGAGTAGCGGTGTTAGTCTGGATCTGCAAAAGTGACAAAGAGTCCTGTGGCACCTTATAGACTAACAGATGTATTAGAGCATAAGCTTTCCTGGGTGAATACCCACTTCGTAGGATGCATGTTGAGCTTAAGTTGTCTCACTAGTTGTATTTTGGAAACATTGTAACTCTGCGCTGACATTTTCTAAACAATTAAAAAAAATTGTTAGCATTAATATTAAAATACCATTGACATGATGGCAAGTAGTTCACAGCCACAGAAACGAAAGGCATGGACAGTCAAAGAAAAATTGGAAGCTTTGGACTGACTGAAATCAGGAAAAAGCCAAGCGAAGGTCTCAAAAGAACTAGGAGTGGGGGAATCAACATTAACAGGGTGGATCAAAGATGAGGAAAAATTACAATCAATGTTACTTGAACTGGATGAAAGTGAAGGCCTGGAAAGGAAGCACCTAAAAAATTAAGGGGTGCATCTTAAACCAGGATAACCAACTAGATAGAGCAATATTTACGTGGTTTACCCAAGGACACTCCCATGGCACGCCAATTTCCAGTGACATAATAAGGAAACAAGCAGAGAAATTGAAAAGGGATCTTGATTTTAGACCCTCGGGCGAGGACTCTTCTGCACATCAAAGTAACGAATTTAAAGCTAGCAGTGGATGGCTTAATCGTTTTAAAAAACGTCATGGCATTCGGCAAGTCACAATTTCAGGAGAGACATGCTCCACAGATATAAAAGTTTGCAACGAATACCTGCTAAAGTTACAAGAGATCATCATCGAAGGTGGCTACGCTCTGGAGCAAATCTATAACGCTGATGAGACCGGCTTATGTTACCGCTGGATAGAACACATGCTTCTAGGACCGAAGAACAAAAGACCAAAGGTTTTAAGGTGATAAAAGAGAGAGTGACAATACTTTTCTGCGTGAATAAAACCAGTTCACATAAACTTAAACCTCTGTGCATATGCAAATCCAGGTCACCTAGGGCTTTCCACCATAAGAACATGGATTCGCTTTCATTCATTTATCGTCATTCAAAAACTGCCTGGATGACATCGGATATTTTCGAGGAATGGTTTATTAAATATTTTGTACAAGCTATCCGGAGCCACCTATGCAGACAAAACCTGGAGCTAAAGGCATTCCTCCTACTTGACAACTGTCCTTCCCACGCCGCAGTTGAGACCTTAACCAGCAAAGCGGGAAGATAAAGGTGAGCTACCTTCTTAAGAAAACGACGTCCAAAATACAGCCCCTCGATCAAAGCATTATAGCCACATTTAAAATGAACTATTGCAAAGCCTTAGTAAAGAAAATTGATGAGGACAACAGCAGCACGACAGATGTAATCAAGAAGTTGAATTTTCTGGATGTATTTAACATAGGTGAGACAGCCTGGCTAGGAATCACTCCATTAATGATAGAGAAATGTTGGCATCATGGTCTGAAAAGTGCTTTTGTCACTGAAAGCGATGACAACCAAGATGAGGAAGAAGATGAAGATGAGAACAACTTTGAAGGTTTTATGGAAGAAGAGGCCATGGAGGCAGAATGAGTCTACAGGGAACTTATGGCTCAAACTGGGATAGCTGATGTTCAAGAATGTATGGAGGTAGATGCTATGTGTCCAACCTATGAACGACTTACAGATGTAGATATAGTTCAAAATGTTGTCCCTCAACCACCTGAAGCCTCAGAAAATGTGTCTAACCCTGAGCATAGTGACGAAGAACCCTCGGAGCCACTGCCCAAAGCTGCTGATGCGGTTGTAGGGTTAGAGATTGGTTTTAAGTGGCTAGAAAGCCAGGATGTGGATAGACTGCAAATACTGCAGTTAAAATCCATAATTGACCTGGTGAAGAAGGCGGCTCGCAGTATCATGAAGCAACAAAGTATAACAAGTTTTTTTTTTAATTAAAAAAAAAAATTAAGAGGTGCATCTTAAATAAGAAAGCATCTTGTACACCAAAAAAAGGTATTTACCATTTTATCAGTGTCTCTAAAACTTGATTACTTTACCTTTTTAGCTTCATTTTAACCTTTTCTATAAGTAAAAACTCCCAACTCAAAAATGTTTTCAAACTATTTAATAGTTAACAGTTCATATTACTTAACAATCTACGTATAACATAGTTGGCTAAGTGACAAAGTGGCCCATGAGCCTATTTACTAAAATACCAAAATCCTTTTTTACAACAATTTGTAATTAAAAGCATTTTCTGATATTTTATGTGAATTTTGCATTTTCCTAAGCATTACACGCAGACCAAACAATTGATGTATGATGAAACCTAGCCCACATGGTTGCATTTAGCAGTGTTTAGTACCTGTGTTGGTAATACACTTTTAAGTAAGCTTATAAAATAATTGTTGTAATTAAAGAAAGGAGATACAATTTAAGCATTGTAGAACAGATTTATTTACTGCATACTCTGTTTTAGTTCTAACGAAAATGATTTGCTGACTATTAATAACAGAAATTATTCATTAGATAATAGAAAAAGCTATTCATTAGATAATACAAAAAAACTTCTAACTATAAGACATTCAAACTATAAGACATTCAAGGGAGGTTGTGGAATCCCTGTCATTGGAGGTTTTTCAAAACAAACATCTGTCAAGGATGGCCTAGGTATACTTAGTCCTGCCTTAGCATGGAGGGCTAGACTAGATAACCTCTTGAAGTCCCTTCTATGAGTCTATTTGTAGATTTACTACAGATTTTCTGTGTGACTTTAGGCAAGGCGCTTAATCTGTCTCTGTGCCTCATTTTGTCTCTGTAAAAAGGAGACCATAACACTTCTTTAATGTCTGTGAGGCACTCAGATGCTATAGTGATGACTGCCATAAAAAAACCTATCAATCAAAAATAAATTAAGAGAGGCAGCTCGTGCCGAAGACAGGTGCTCTGTTCTCATTCCTTCAACTTTATGATATTTATATAGCACCCTAGATATACATGGTGATTTATAATAATAAATAATGGTGATTTATAATAATAAAGTAACATATTGACCCCTGCCCTGAACAGCTAGGCATTTGCAGCTTTTAAATCACCCATGTCTCCAGGGGAGTGACCCCGATGTAATGTCATTACATCTAAAGTTTATCTGGCTTTGCTATTGCAGGTTGCATCATATTAAATTTATTATTTATATTGGTTAGGAAATTCTCCAGTCTTCTATTAAGTTCAGCGATAGCATTTGGTTTGTACCCACTGCAGTACTTGATTCCACAAGATGACTATGCACTGTGTGAAGAAATATTTCCCTCTGCTTGTCCCAAATTAATCTGCTGTTAATTTCAAGTAACTCTTTATTGTAGAATTATGGGGATGGTATAAGCAGCAAAGGATTTTCCTGTTTTTATGCTATTCTTTCTAGTCTTAAACGCATCACTCAAGTGACTCTTCTTCATATTTTAATTCTTTTTCTTCCCTTGCTAATTGATCCTAGGTGTTGCAATTTCTCACAATAGGCAAGTACTTCTAATCATCTTTGCTGGAGGTCTCTGAACCTTTCATTTCAGTTTAAAGTGAGTTAATCACTGTATTCCAGAGGATAGATCATTGTTTGATGTCAGGTCATTATAACATTGTACAAACTCTCAACTACCTAGGTTGTCAACAGGCTGCCAGCATGGAACCAGCTAGCAGGGTTAGAACTCAAATCTTTCTGAAGTCAGTGGGTTTTGGATGAGGCCTTTTCCACTTGAGCTAAGTGAGAGTAACCTTCAGATGCTTTTTGTAGAGAGCGTGTAACACACAGTAGGACAATCCACTACCCTCTACTGGAGGGAATCGGGTGCACATGCGTATAACTTTGTTCCTTTCAATATTATTTTTCTGCACCTTTGTTCAATGCTCCTTAATATGGTGGTTGCCTTTTAAACTGCTATTTCACATTGGGCAAGTAACTAGGTTGAGACTCCTGAGCCATCTTCCTCAATGGATCCTGAACATTCCAAGATCTTGGTGTATTTGTAGAGATATTGGCCCGTTTGGGGAAAAATGTGTGTGATGTTAGGCTGTACAAGTGACATTTCATTTTCCAGTGTGCTGTGCCGTTTAACTCCATCTGGGATTTCTCGCAGTTTCAGTAGCTTCTTCCTCAGAGCCATTGAATTAGCAGGTGATCACATGAGTTAACAATTGTCCAATAGTGCAGAGAATCAAGACTACTCATGGTCTGTGTCATTAGCCCTATAGTGCTAACAGCTAAAGGAAATGCTCCTTGAACTCAGGGTACAGGTGACACTTGCAATAAAAATCGTGAATGTCAGCAATAGCTAGGGTGACCACATAGCAAATGTGAAAACCTGGAATGGTGTGTATGTGTGTGTGTGTGGGGGGGGGGGGGGTGAATAGGAGCTTACACAAGAAAAAACCCCAAATATCCAGACTGTCCCTATACAATCCAGCAATAGCAGAACTAGCCATTGGAAATTGGGGCCATGTTGCAGTTCTAGTAGCCCACCCGCCACTCCTTTGCCCCCTCCTCTCCCCTTACCCGCCCTGCTCCTCATCCCCTTCTCTTACCCCCCTTCCTTCCCCATCTCCTCTCCCCTTACCCCCCCTGCTCCTCATCCCCTTCTCTTACCCCCCTTCCTTCCCCATCTCCTCTCCTCTTACCCCCC
>ML677507.1:4491190-4645176 GCA_007922305.1 Dermatemys mawii
CAACCTCTCTTCTCCTCCCCCTCTTGCCCCTCCCCTTTCCCCCTGGCCCCTCCCCTTCCTGTCTCTTACCCCTCCGCCATCTCTCCCCCACCGTGACCCCTCCCCTTTGTCCCCTCTAACTTCTCCAGTCGCCTCCCCCCTCCTTCACCCCCTCAGCCCCGTTGGAGCGTCGCAGCCCTTCGCACACCTCCCATTGGCTCCTCCGGCGCCCACGTGACGCCCTTGGTAAGGTTGGGCGGGGGAAGCCCTCGACCGATCGGCCGGGAAGGGGGCGGGGCGAGGCGAGCGTGCCTGCGTGCGAGCCGAGGGGCGCGCGACGGAGAAGGCGAAGGGGGGGCGGTGTCTCGAGCGCGGGGGCGCGCCGAAGCGTGCGCGCGTGAGGCGCGCGACGGTCGGCGGCGGCGGGAGAGCGCGAGCTGCTGCTGCTGCTGCTGCGCCGTCCGGGGTCGGTGTGGGGGAGGCAGGTGAGTCCGCGGCGCGGGCAGCTGCAGCAATGGGAAGGCGCGGGGTGACCGTGACCTCCCCCGGCTCGGACCCCGTGTGTGTGTGTGGGGGGGTCATCTCCCTGGCGCCGGTGCGTCCAGCACGCTGGGGATGAGCCCGCCCCCGTGCGTGCGGGTCACTGGGGGTGGGATGGGGGGGGGGCTGAGGATGAGCCCCCCCTCCCCCATGCAGCGCACGCCCTGGAGGGTGGGACGTGCCCCGTGCACAGGATGCTTTGGAGTTGGGGAGACCGCGCTCCCGTGCATGGGGTACTCTGTAGCTGGGTGCATCTCCTGCAGATGGGGGTACCCCTGCGTGTGATGTCCTGGAGCTGGGCGAGGGCTCCCTCTTCTTCGTGCAGCCGTAGATGGTAGAGGTGGTGCCGTACAGTCTGGAGCAGGGTGCTGATGGGGTTATGTCCCCTGGGTAGCATGTCCCAGTGTGTGGCTGGGAGAAGAGCGTCGTGCATGAGGCAAAGTCACGCTGAACGTTTTTGCACTTGGAGAAAGTCATTGGGGGGTACGGCCATACTAGCTGTGATGCCTAGCTACGCTTTCAACAACCAGCCTAGAAATAAATGGTCAGTGTTCAGAATGGGGAGAGGTAAGTAGCAGAACATCCCAGGAATCTGTACTGGGACCAGTGCTGTTTAGAATATTCCTAGATGATCTGGGAAAAGGGGTAAACAGTGAGGTGGCAAAGTTTGCAGATAATATGAAAGGACTTAAGGATCTTGAGTCCAAAGCTGACTGGAAAGAATTAATGAAGGATCTCACAAAACTGGGTGACTGGGCAACAAAATGGGGGAGGTTTAGGTTGGATATTAGGGGGGGAAAATTCACTAGGAGGGTGGAATGGGTTACCTAGGGAGGTGGTGGAATCTCTTTCCTTAGAAGTTTTTAAGGTCACGGATGACAAAGCCCTAGCTGGGATCACTTAGTTGGGGATTGGTCCTGCTTTGAGCAAGGCGTTGGACTAGATGACCTCCTGAGGTCCCTTCCAACACTGAGATTCTATGAAAATGGCAGATGAAATTCAGTGCTGAAAAATGCAAATTAGTGCACATTGGAAAAGATAATCCCAGCTATACATACAAAATGATGGGGTCTAAACTAGTTGTTATCACTCAAGAAAAATATCTTGCAGTTGTCATAGTTCTCTAAACACATCCACTCAATGCGCTGTGGCAGGCAAAAAAAGCTAACAGAACATTAGGAACCATTAGGAAAGAGAGAGAGAAAAAGACAGACGATATCATCTTGCCACTATATCAATCCCAAGGTATGCCCATACCTTGAAAACTGTGCTATTCTGCAGAAAGAATGAGGAGTACTTGTGGCACCTTAGAGACTAACAAATTTATTTGGGCATAAGCTTTCGTGGGCTACAGCCCACTTCATCATATCCATAGAATGGAACATACAGTAGGAAGATATATGTGTATATATACACAGAGAACATGAGAAGGTGGACGTTGCCATAGCAACTGTAAGAGGCTAATTAATTAAGATGAGCTTTTGTCATCAAGAGAAAACTTTTGTAGTGGTAATCAAGATGGCCCATTTGAGACAGTTGACAAAAAGGTGTGAGTAACAGTAGAGGGATAGTTAACATGGGGAAATAGATTCAATTTGTGTAGTGACCCAACCACTCCCAGTTTGCAAATTAATTCCAGTTCGGCAGTTTCTCATTGGAGTCTGTTTTTGAAGGTTTTTTGTTTTTGTTTTTGTTTTTTTTTTGAAGAAGTGCCACTTTTATGTCTGTTATTGAGTGACCAGGGAGATTGAAGTGTTCTCCTACTGGTTTTTGAATGTTATGATTCCTGATGTCAGACTTGTGTCCATTTATTCTTTTGCATAGAGACTGTCTGGTTTGACCAGTGTACATGGCAGAGGAGCATTGTTGGCACACGATGGCATATATTACATTGGTAGATGTGCAGGTGAACGAGCCCCTGATGGTGTACTGATGTGATTAGGTCCTCTGATGGTGTCACTTGAATAGATAAGTGGACAGAGTTGGCAACGGGCTTTGTTGCAAGGATAGGTTCCTGGGTTACTGTTTTTGTTGTGTGATTGCTGGTGAGTATTTGCTTCAGGTTGGGGGGCTATCTGTAGGCAAGGACTGGTCTGCCTTCCAAGATCTGTGAGAGTATGGGATCATCCTTCATGATAGGTTGTAGATCTTTGATGATGCGCTGGAGAGGGTTTTAGTTGGGGGCTGAAGGTGACGGCTAGTGGCGTTCTGTTATTTTCTTTGTTGGGCCTGTCCTGTAGTAGATGACTTCTGAGTGCTCTTCTGGCTCTGTCGATCTGCTTCTTCACTTCAGCAGGTGGGTATTGTAGTTTTAAGAATGCTAGATAGAGATCTTGTAGGTGTTTGTCTGAGGAATTGGAGCAAATGCAGTTGTATCTTAGAGCTTGGCTGTAGACAATGGATCATGTGATGTGTCCTGGATGGAAGCTGGAGTCACGTAGATAAGGATAGCGGTCAGTAGGTTTCCAGTATAGGGTGATGTTTATGTGACTATCGCTTATTAGAACATTAGTGTCCAGGAAATGGACCACTTGTGTGGATTGGTCCAGGCTGAGGTTGATGGTGGGATATAAATTGTTGGAATCATAATGGAATTCCTCAGGGACTTTTTTTCCATGAGTCCAGATATGGAACAGCTTCCATATGAGGTGAGATTTAAAAAGGTTGGGATCATGCTTCTTATAAAAGAGATGACTAAGGGGGGATATAGAGGTCTATAAAATCACAAATGGACTGGAGAAAGTGACCAAGGAAGTGTTCTTTACCTGTTTATGTAACACAAGAACAAACAAAAGGAAGTAATTCTTCATACAACACGCAGTTAACCTGTGGAAGTTGTTGCCAGGGGATGTTGTGAAGGCTAAAAGTATAACTGAGTTTTAAAAAAAGAATAAGATACCTTCAGGGAGGAAAGGCCCATCAATGGCTATTAGCCAAGATGGTCAGGGATGCAATTCCATGCTCTGGATTGTCCCTAAGGCTCTGATTGTCGGATGGTGGGACTGGAAAACAGCGGATGGATCAATCAATAATTGCCCTGTTCTATTCATTCACTTTGAAATATCTGATATTGGCCACTGTTGGAAGAGAGGATACTGGGCTGTATAGCCTGACCTAGTATGTCTGTTCTCATGTTCTTATGAGTCTATATGTGTTGGTATACATTGTTGTAATGCACATGAGGAATCAGATCTGAAGCAGCAGAACTAATAGGTGCTGCATGGCAAAAGTGGTTGTGTCCACACACAACTGGCATGGTTCTAGATACTTGAGTATATTTGGTTGCCTGTTTCCTTGATATTAGTTTCAGCTTTAAGTAAACAAAAACTAGGCTGGTGAAAGTCCCCAGCATCTCTCAGTTGCCGCCCAATTACAATTAAGAAAATGTATGTAAATGATTAAATTTAACTCATATTATTTCTTTGGCCAGGTATATGCTGCAAACTTACATTGATAAACTACATTGCTGAAGGGTGTGAAAAATCCAGGAGAGTTACTGCTATTGATATAGCTACTGCCTCTTGCGGAGGGGGATTAACCACACTAGCAGGAGAAGCTCTCCTGTTGGTGTAGTAGCATCTTCACTAAAATGCTAGAGTGGCACAGCTGCTTCACTATATATGTAGACAAGCTTTCAGTTCCGCTCTCAGGCTATGTATTTAACTCAAATCGTTGCAGACTATTTGTATTGGATGACCTGAAACTGGACAATGGCAAAGGGGTATGGTCTAGTGGATGGGTTCTGGGCTGAAATCAGGAGTCCTGAGTTCTGTTCTGCCACTGAATTGCTATCACCTTAGTCAAGTCACTTACACAGGAGTACTTCACCTCTGTGCCTCTGTTTCCTTTCCTGTTCTTTGTATGTCTTGTCTCCTTGTTCTTTAGGACAGTGACTTTGGGCTTGGCTACAATTACATTGTATAGTGCTCTAAATTGCTGGCTCAGGAGTGTTTAAAAATTAACACCCCCCCCCCCAGCGCAGCAAGTCTGAGTGCTTTAAAACATTAGTGTGTACAGGCTCCCAGCACTCAGAGCCAATCCCGCATGGAGATTAGCTTGCACTTCAAAGTGCTGCCGCGGAAACATTCTCTCTACAGCGCTTTGAAGTTTCCAGTGTAGCCAGGCCCTATGTCTTGCGGAGTGTTTATGCAGACATGTGTACAGTATCTTGCATGATAAGGCTCATGGGGCAGTGATCTCATTTGAGCACTCTAGGCATTAGTGTGATATCGTTAATAAAAACCAACCCCTTCTTTACGTGACTGTCATTTTGGGGCTTAGATTAAAAACTATCAATGTTCAGCCGGACAGCCCTTTTGAGAAGCTAGCTCTGGATGCTGGTGTCTTATTCCAAAATGTGTGTGGTGTACATCTTGTACAACCAGAATTACTAATCCCAGCAATTAGTCTAAATTTTATGTTACTGCCAGCTTCTAACTCATTCAATTATAACTTTATCTGCCCACTCGGAGGAACTGAGATTTAAGCCGCATGAATGGATTTTTTTAATGTAACTTCTTGGTAAACTTGTTCAGCAAGAATACAAGTCTTAGGCTTGGTCCACACTACAAACTTCTGCCAACACAGCTATGACAGTCAGGGGTGTGAACTTGTGGAGAGGTGATCCCTGACTGACGTGGTTGTACCAGGAGAAGCCCTGGTGTAGTGGCTAGTATAGCCCTATAGAGATGCACATGCAGTGACTCATGGCCGTGAAAAGACACAAACCACAAGTCGATGGAAGTTGATACCGTGTGTATATAACCAACTCGTTTAATAAGATCCCTTACTTTGCAGCAGACTGGATTTAAAGGCACCCTGATTTGTGTCACATCTGTGCTGCATTCTACAACATCTGGAATTTAATTCAGAATAGGGAGATTTTACTGACTTGGGACTGTGTCTTGTGTTTCACAAATGCTTAATACAGGTATATTTGCCTGTTCTCCACTTTAGCAATTTTCAGTAGTACCCAGCAGTGCATCAAAATTGTCATTACGTTCCAGAGTCAACCAGTGGAGAGGAATGTGGTCATTCACTCTCTTCTGAGCTACTATTTGAGGCAAGAATCAGAGGGGTAGCCGTGTTAGTCTGGAATTGCAGAAGTAACAAAGAGTCCTGTGGCACCTTAAAGACTAACTGAAGTATTAGAGCATAAGCTTTTGTAGGCTAATGCCCACTTTGTCAGATGCATGCAGTCTGCATGCAATTCAGGAAGGCAGGGCTGCATCAGGCTAAATTTGGTTCAAGTTTGGAAGGTTTGCTTCTTAACCATAATGATTAGAAATGTCATTAAAAATTAAATTTTAAATTCTGGAGCACAACTGCAGGCTAATTGATGCTTAATCACTTGGCTTCAAACATAGGTGTCTTTCCCTATCCTTATTCGGTACCTGGAGAATTAAAACTTTGTTTTCGCATGCTTGTTATTTTGTGAAATTCTCAGTTGGGACCAACTGAAATTTCTCATTCTTGGTCTCAGCACATAGGAGAGAGGTCTACCTATTTTTTTGTTTTAAAAGTTAAAGGGAAAGTCCCTTTAGGTATTTTACTGGCAACTGTGTGGGGGTGAAACACAGCATTTCAAGATCCCTTACTCATCAGTAACAGAAAGAGGTGATCAAAAAAACCTCCAGAGTAACACTTGCTGAGGAGTTGGCGCTTAGTAGCATGAGGGGTGGGGGGAAATGTTAAATAGTAATAAAGAAAGATGATTTGAAAAATCACTTGTGAGCATGGGCACCTAGCATCTTTGAACCATTCTCAATGAAGCTCTACCTCCTTTTCTCTCCAGGATGCAGGCTCCCTGGGGTGATTGCTGCTGCTTCTAGGATAGCTTGCAGGAAGGAGAGTGTAAATGTTTTATTAAACTCACACAGCGCAGTCATCCTGACAATGCAAGTGTTGATCCTCGTACAAAGCCTCACCATTTTAAAAAGTGATTTAGTTAAACTGGTGCGACCTCTGTGTGGACGTTCTTGAATGTAAACCTTGTTTATAGTGACTTAGTTTAACTGGATCCCTTACCAAAATTCCGACTGAGTGTCCACACAGAATGGAGCAGGATTTCTGTGTGTGACTTAAATAAATACTTTTAGTTAAACAAATCCAACTTTGTGTGTAGACCAGAACTGACGTCTGCTTTGTTCTGTTGTGGCTTCCCTCCTTTGTTGCTTTCCCAGGTGTGCTGCTGCTGTTCTATTAACCCAGTCCTGCAAAACAAAAAAAATAAAAAAAGTCTCCAGCTAAATCAGATCCACAGCAAAGCTGTGAACTTGCCCTACTGCCACCCTGCTCATCTTTGTGAGGTGTGATCTTCCAAGTCTTTTTGTGACAATTTAAATGCTAGCATACGTGAGTGGATTCTCTTTCTCACATGGCTTGTCTTCACTATTATTATTTGTATTACCCTAGAGTCTGGGATCCCACTGAGCTAGGCACTGTACAAATGTAAAACCAAAAGACTGTCCCTTCCCCAAAGAGATTACAATCTAGGGGCTAGTCTACACTGGCAAAGTGAAAGCACTGCTGCGGCAGTGCTTTAATGTGCCTCGTGTGGTTGTGGCTGGGGGCAGAGTGCGGCTGGGTGTCACTCTCTCTGTCTCCTGTGGGCCTACTATGGCCCTGCCATGCCCTTCTCCCCCAAACACTCCTCCGTGTCCCCCTACAGGAGCACACATCACAGTTTGAGGACCAGTCCCCTGACTCAAGTCCTGTCCACACTGAAAGTGGACTTATCTTGAGTATACTGGTTCTTTTAACTTGAGTTGGCTGGCAAGTCAGGGGTAAAGGTTAAAATTAGAGTAATCACAACCAGCTGCTAACGTGACTGCTGTGGTGGATGGTGGCCAGCTCAACTCATGTGCTGCTAGTCCTCCAGTGCCTTTCCATAATTCCTCCTCTGTGCCCAGAAAAGACAAAGTTCTCCCACAATTCATGGGGGGAGAGAGAATTCATAGAGCAGCTCAGTTTACTGTATTACAAAGAACCAGGGTGTATCCCTCAGAAATCTTAGTGGCATACGTGAGTGAGTGCAGAGTAGTGTGGGGACATAGCAGCTTGAAAGCTTTTTCACAGTGTGATTGCTCTCACTCAGATTAGTTTAACCGGGAGAGGATTAAATTTAAATGTAGGTAACTCAAGTGAACTCTCAAGATGTACCCTCAAACAAAAGAGGGACATTAGGGGTCAGATTTGATGCTAAGTGATGCCAAAGGAAAGGCCTCAATTTACTTCAGTGGGAGGTGGTTTGGGTTCCAAGTGTAGATACCTGTCTGCGCACAGAGTTACGGTTATATAGTTAAATGCAAGTAGGAAATAGGAGACAGCTCACAGAAATGAGTGAGCCATGTTACTCTCCTGCAGACAGTGGGGGGAAAAAATAAATCTGTACCATCTAACCCAGGGGTCTCAAACATGCGGCCCACCAAGCCCTTCCCTGCAACCCGCGATGCTCCCCTTGACCCCCCGCGGCCCCCCCGCCAAGCTCCCTGCACCCCCCTGCTCCCTCACGTGCTTCTCTCCCACACTGCTGCTTCTCGCTGCTCTGCTTACCGCCAGGCAATTCTCTGGCAGCTTAGCAGTTTATGGGAGGGAGGGGCCAGGAGTGGGAAGCCTCATGCACAGGGGAGGAGGGGGAGAAAGGGGCGGGGATTTGGGGAAGGGGTTGGACTAGGGGCGGGGAAGGGGTGGAGTTGGGGTGGAAACTTGGTGGAAGGGGTTTGAAGGGGATAGGGAAGGGGTTGGACGAGGCAGAGCAAGAGTGGAGTGTGAGTGCAGCCCTGTCCAGGAGGGGGCTTTAATAGAAGTAAATCTAAGTTCCCATTTGGTCCTTTGAGTGAGGTGCATTATTAAGTGAATATTTTATTAAAACTGCTTGGAAATGACTTCATCAAAAAAAAGAACATTCATGGAATAAAAGAGAGTTTTCCAAGACAAATGGGAGAATTTATATTTTTTCACAGAGGTAAAAGATAAAATTCAGTGCCTTATTTGTCAGCAAACGATTGCTGTTCCCAAGGAGGATAACATGCGTCGGCACTACGACTCGATGCACCGTGAAAAATATTTTTTACTATCCTTTTGTATCGTTGTATGTGTAACACTGAGGCTGAGTATGAGACTCAGATTTGTTAGGTGATGGAGTAGTTCACCTAAGGCTGGGGTCTCAAACACGTGGCCTGCAGGGTTATTTTCTGTGGCCAGGCAAGTTCCCCACACCCCTTCTCTCCCCCCACTTAACTTCCTGCAGCCGCTAAGCTCCCCGCCTCCTCCCTGCCTCCCTCCAGGCGCTTAGCACTTTCCAGGAGGGAGGGGGGAGGAGCGAGGAGCGGTGTGCTCAGGGAAGGAGGTGGGGCAAGGGTGGAACCTCATGGAAGGGGTGGGGCCGGGGGCAGTGAGGGGGGCGTGTCAGTGATGCGGCTCTCGGGCCAATGAACTAGTCCTCATGTGGCCCTCGTGGTCATTTGAGTTTGAGACCCCTGATCTAACCAGTCCCTTTTGGGGCAGTGTATTCCCAGCTCTCAGCAACTGTCCTCAGTTGCATATTTCTTCTTTTTATTCTAGGCAGTGCCACCTATTGGTGATACGTCATGCTACCTTCTGCTATAGAATTAATTACACCTGAGAGGAAGCATGAGTAAATGCAGGTCTATGAACCAGCTGGTCCTTTGAGAAAAGCTAACAGCCGCCTGATTAATCATCCATCCACTGAGAAGATAATTGGGCCCATACCTGAGCAAGGGCTGCTAAAGGAGATTCTCCCCGCTGCACCCCAGCAAACACAATAAATTCAATTTAATTACTTAGTGATATTTCTGTTACTTTCACAATGTTTAAAAATGTTGCTGGCACATGGCTGTTAATTAGGTAATGTAACAGCTCCCAAGAAACTCACTGATTTTTTTTAAAGTAATTCTTGTACAACGTAAGCAAAAAATTCATTTTTATTGTTGTATGCCCTCGTAGTAAAAAATTGCTTGGTTGCTTCCAGCAAAAAAAAGTAATCAATAATAGCAGCAATGAGGTTTGACTACAGAACTCATTATAAGTTAATACGTGTTCCAAAAAAAAAAAAAAAAATTGAGTTCAGGGGAGCCATGGTTAAAAATTGGGCTTTGAGTAAGATTTCTCCTGCTTACCCATGTTCTAACACCTTAAGGTTGTGTGTTCTTAAGTCAAATCTGAGTGAAAACAAGGTAATTTTGTAGTTACCAGATCGAGTTAGACTATGAAGACCCTAGGAAAAAGAGCGAGAAGTACTTGTGGCACCTTAGAGACTAACAAATTTAGATGTATACATCTGATGAAGTGGGTTTTAGCCCACGAAAGCTTATGACCAAATAAATTTGTTAGTCTTTAAGGTGCCACAAGCATTCCTTGTTCTTTTTGCAGATACAGACTAACACGGCTACCCCTCTGAAACCTGAAGACCCTAGGGTTTACCTTGGACTTGCTAACTTGTGTGAAAACTGCGAACTGCTTTGTCTTCACTAGAGTTTAGAATGTGCCTCTCTTTCCAAGGGCTTGCCTACACCAACAAGATCACAGCAGCCTGCTGTGTTCCTGTGCACCTTGCTGACGTGCATTAAGAGCTTGTAGGAACGCTTTGCTCTGATCCCCTTTTTGAAAGGGGACTAGCTCACAGTCGGACGGCGCTATGCCCGGCTCATGAGACGGCTCATGGTGTCTGACACCATCAGGTGGTCCAGGGACATATACACTGAACACATCACAGGACATCGTCAGTACCAGGTCAAGTAGCCGAGACCACCGACCAGGGAAGCGACCCACCCTCTCTTTCCTGACAAACAGGGATGCACCCCACCCATATACTTATCGCCTGCACCGCCACGGACTTAGACTCTCGCTACACCCCATGGGTGGCGTACCTGAACACACCTATACACTAACGCTTTAAAAAACTCCCACACCCCAATCTGGATTTGTGCTGGATATGAAATATGCATGTACTTTGAAAACCCTGTACCTGTTACCTACAATCGCCCATAACCCCAGCCTGACTCCAGATGTCCAGCACCTTACTACTTAAACTTGTGTATGTTTTCATGTTTTAACATTAGTTCTAATAAAAGTTTTAAATATGAACTGTTAACACATATTAGCAGGGTACATGCAGTTACACCACAGCAGGGTAGTGTAGGATAAATTCACACCCCAGCTTACTGTGGTCTGTGGTTCCTGTAGACAAGCCTCATTCTTTCTATTGTGACAGAGAGTCCTGTGACACCTTAAAGACTAACTAAAGTATTAGAGCATAAGCTTTCGTGGGCTAGTACCCACTTCGTCGGATGCATGCAGTGGAAGTATCCAGGGGCAGGTATAAATAGGTAGGCAAGAACGAGGTGGGAGATAACAGGGTTAGTCCAATGAGGCTGAACCAGCTTGTTATCTCTAATCAGGGAGGGTGAGTTGTTCCTCTAGCAGCTGAATTGGAGGTGTGAATAGCGAGAGAAGAGAAGCTGCTTTTGTAGTTAGCTAGCCACTGGTAATCTTTGTTCAATCCTTGACTGGTAGTATCAAATTTGCAAATGAATTGCAGCTCTGCAGTCTCTCTTTGTAGTCTGAACTTGAAGTTTTTTTGCTGCAAAATGCTGACCTTTAAATCTTTTATAATGTGTCCAGCGAGGTTGAAGTGCTCTCCTACAGGTTTTTGTATATTGCCATTCCTGATATCTGATTTTTGTCCATTTATCCTTTTTCACAGGGACTGTCCAGTTTGGCTGATGTACATAGCAGAGGGACATTGCTGGCACATAATGGCGTATATTACATTGGTAGATGTGCAGGTGAATGAACCAGTGATGGTGTGGCTGATCTGGTTTGGTCCTGTGATGGTGTTGCTGGTGTAGATGTGTAGGCAGAGTTGGCATCGAGGTTTGTTGCATGGATTGGTTCCTGAGTTAGAGTTATTATGGTGCAGTGTGCTGTTGCTGGTGAGAATATGCTTGAGGTTGGCAGGTTGTCTGTAGGCCAGGACTGGCCTGCCTCCCAAGGCCTGTGAAAGTGAGGGATTGTTGTCCAGGATGGGTTGTAGATCCCTGATGATGCGTTGGAGAGGCTTTAACTGAGAACTGTAGGTGACGGCCAGTGGTGTTCTGTTGGTTTCTTTCTTGGGCTTCATTGGACTAACCCTGTTATCTCCCACCTGGTTCTTGCCTACCTTTTTATACCTGCCCGTGGATACTTCCACTGCATGCATCCGACGAAGTGGGTATTAGCCGACGAAAGCTTATGCTCTAAAACTTTAGTTAGTCTTTAAGGTGCCACAGGACTCTTCGTCACTTCTGCAATTCCAGACTAACACTAACACTAACCCCTCTGATTCTATTCTTTCTATTGTCACTTTCTTTCCCAACCAGCTCTGGGGGGGACAAAGTGAGTGTCATCTCTTCTTTCCTTCCCCTTCCTTTTGCTGCTGCTCCCTCGGTGCTCTGTTCTGCTTCCCTTCCTGAAATCTCCTTCTTACCTCTTTCCCTAAAAACAACTGCAACAGCAGCAGTTTGCAAACCTCAGGGGGAGAGAGCCAGTGGGCTCCTACCATCCTCAGAAACAAAGTGATGACATTAACTAGCTCAAGGAGCTGTGTAGCATCAGAGCGCTTTGTTCTTCCTCGCCCTGTGACCATGCTCATCTTCTGCCCCACTCTGGAACACAGAACCCTGCTGCACTCAGTTCTGGAGTCTGGTAGAGTCTAAAGCTGTTATCCCCTGGACCTGCTGGGACTAGGAGAATGAAGTGCAGAGTAGGGCTGGAACAATAGGCCTTTGCTCAGCATGAGTTACTTGAATTATCTTCTCCTGCCATTATGCTGTGGGAGGTGGCTTAAAAAATACGTGATCCCTATGGCTGTGCATTGAACTCTCAAAGCCTTGAAAAGAGAAGCCATTAGAAAGCTATTCAAGGTTCCTTCAACAAAAGAATACAACCCCCTTGCAGGTTTAAAAAAAAAATACTTGTGCAAAAACTCATGTGAAATTGTAGGAGCCAGAAGTGGGGGAGTGTTAAGCACCACCTGACCAGGATAATGGCAATGATTATGAAATGCTCAGGGAGATTAGAGAGGCTACAAAAACAGAAAACCCAATAACAAAGAGGGATTTCAGCTATCCCCATATTGACTGGGTACATGCCTAGAAATTTTATCTCTGCACCATTAAGGACTATTCGCAGGGTGAGAGGCAGTTCTTGATTTAGTCCTAAGTGTAGCATAGGATCTTGTCCAGAAATTAAATATAGCTGGACTGCTCAGTGATAGTGACCATAATGTAATTAAATTTAACATCCTTGTAGTGGGGGAAATCCCAAAAAACCACACCACAGTAGCATATAACTTCAAAAAAGGGGAACTACATGAAAATGAAGAGGCTGGCCAAAACGGAAATTAAAGGGAAAAATCAACAGTGAAATGCCTGCAAACTGCATGGGGACTACTTAAAAACACAACAACAGAGGTTAGACTAAATGTACACTCTGAATTAAAATTTTTTTAAAAAAAGAGAGGATTAAAAATAAAATGCCACCATGGTAAACAGCAGAGTAAAAGAAGCAAAAAGAAGTCAAATCCTCCTGAGAAAAATAGAAAGGAACATAAACTCTGGCAAGTCAAGTGTAATAAGGCATATGAAGGAAAGAATCTGAAGAGCAACTAGCAAAAGACACAAAAACCGGTGGCAAAAAAATTAAGTACATCAGAAGCAGGAAGCCTGACAAACAATGAGTAGGGCCACTGGGCGATTGAGGTGCTAAAGGAACATTCAAGGAAGACCAGGCCATTGTGGAGAATCTAAGTGAATTCTTTGCATCAGTCTTCATTACAAGTGGTGTGAGAGAGATTCTCACAGTGGAGCCATTCTTAGGTGACAAATCTGAACAATTGTCCCAGAGTGAGGTGTCAATAAGAGGAGGTTCTGAAAGAAATTGGTAAATTATTAAATTGTAATGAGTCACCAGGACCATATTGTATTCTCCCAAGAGTTCTGAATTAACTCGGATATCAATTCACATACTAACTGTAGTATGTAACCTGCACTTAAATCAGCCTCTGTACCAAATGACAGGAGGATAGCTAATGTAATGTGTAGTTTTTTTAAAAAAAGCTCCAGAGGTGATCGTGGCAATTACAGGCTGGTAAACCTACCTTTAGTATCAGGCAAATTGGTTGAAATTACTGTAAAGAACAGAATTACCAGACACACAGATGAACACAGTATGTTGGGGAAGAGTCAACACAACTTTTGCAAAGAGAAATCATGCCTCACCAGTCTATTAGAATTCACTGAAGATGTCCACAAATATGTGGACAAGGATGATTTACTGGATATAATGTACTTAAACTTTCAGAAAGCCTTTGAGAAGATCTCTCACCAAAGAGGGCATAAAAAGTAGGAGAATGCTAATAAAATTTGCAGCTGACACAAAGTTGGGAGGTATTACCAATATGGAGAGGACTGAAATATCATATAAAGAGACTGGAGGACCTTGAAAACTGGAGTAATAGAAATGGAATGAAATTCAAAAGTGCAGATTGCAAGGTCATGCACTTAGAGACTATCAACAAATTTTTTAGCCATAAGCTGGGGATGTATCAGTTGGAAGTGACAAGTGGGAGAAGAATTTGGGAGTATTGGTCAATTACAGGATGACTGAGAGCTGCTACTGTGATGTGGCGATGAAAAAGGCTAATACAATCCTAGGATGCATCAGGCAAGGTATTTCCTGTAGAGATAGGGAAGTCTGCCGTTATACAAGGCACTGGTGCGACCTCATCTGGAACACTGCTTGCAGTTCTGGTCTCCCATGTTTAAAAAAGAATTCAGACTGGAACAGGTGCAGAGAATGTCTGCTAGGATGATCCGAGGAATGGAAGACCTGTCTTATGAGAGGAGACTCAATGAGCTTGGCTTGTTTTGTCTAACCAAAAGAAGGCCAAGGGGGGATGTACTTTATAGAGAGCAGTCATATCATAGTGGTAAATACTAGGGAGGGAGAGGAGATATTTAAATAAGGTGCCAATGCGAACACAAGAACAAATGGATGTAAACAAGTTTAGGTTTGAAATTAGACACAGGTTTCTAATCATCAGAGGAGCGAAGTTCTGGAACATCCTTCAAAGTGGAGCAGTGGGGGCAAAAACCCTTACTGTCTTCAAGACAGCTTGATAAATGTATGGAGGATGTGGTATGATGAAGATGGCCTACTATGGCACATAGCCGATCTGCGACTGCTAGTAGCAAAGATTTGGAACGGCTGGAGATGGTGCACTAGATGGGAGGGCTCTGAGCTACTACAGAGAATTCTTTCCTGGGTGTCAGGCTGGTGAGTCTTGCTGGCATGCTCAGGGTTCGGCTGATCGCCATATTTGCGGTTGGGAAAGAATTTCCCCTTGGGTCAGATTGGCAGAGACCCTGCGGCAGGAGGGGAGTTGCCTTCCTCTGCAGCATGGGGCAAGGGTCACTTGCAAATTTAAACTAGAATAAATGGTGGAGTCTCTGTAACTTGAAGTCTTTAAATCGTGATTTGAGGGCATCAGTAACTCTGCCAGAGGTTGGGGTTTATTAAATGAGGAGGTGGGTGAGTTTCTGTGGCTTGCAATAAGCAGGAGATCACAATGGTCCCTTCTGGCCTTAAAGTCTATGAGTCTGAGGTCCTCTCATGGATCAGTAACTATTTAAAAGATAGGAAACAAAGGGTAAGAATAAATGGGCAGTTTTCACAGTGGGCAGTGGTAAATAGCTGGGTCCCCCAAGGATCTGCATTGGGACCTGTGTGGTTCAACATATCCATAGATGAGCTGGAAAATGGGGGTAAACAGTTAAAAGGCAAATGATACAAATGCAGATGATACCAAATTACTCAAAATAGTTAAATCTTACGAATTGCAGAGAATTACAAAGGGATCTCACTAAGTTGAGTTAAATTAGCTGTTACCACTCAAGAAAGATCTTGGAGTCACTGTGGATAGTTCTCTGAAAATATCCACTCAATGTTCAGCAGCAGTCAACCCCCCTTCCCATAGAATGTTAAGAGCCAGTAAAAAAGGGATAGATAAGAAAACAGAAAATACCATAATGCCCCTATATAAATTCATGATAAGCACATACCTTGAATACTGCGTGCAGATTTGGTCACCCCCATCTCAAAAAAGATACCTTGGAATTGGAAAGGTAAAGAGAAGGGCAACAAAAACGATTAGGGGTAGGAACTGCTTCCTTTTGCAGAGTGGTTGAAAAGACCCAGACTTTGTCTGCAGTGCAGAATTACTTCGGTATAGCTACGTTGCTCAGGGATATGGATAATCCACACCTCTGAGTGACCATTGTTATACTGGCTTATGTGCTGGTGTAGACAGCTCTATGTCAGCGGGATGGCTTTTTAACAAAACTGGAGGAGACCCCCTCTTCCGTCATCTTAGAGCATCCTCATTAATGTGCAAAAATGGCACAATGCAGTGTTTTAAGTGTAGGACTACCTGCCCTTTGACTGTTCAGCTTAGAAAAGAGGCGACGAAGGATATGATGCGGGGGTATATAAAATCATGCCTGGCGTGGAGAAAGGGACTAAGGAAGTGTCACTTACCCCTCCTCATAATACAAGAACAAGGAGTCATCCAATTAAATTAATAGGCGGCAGGTTTAAAACAAACAAAATGAAGTATTTCACGCCACGCGCAGTCATTCTGTGGAATGCATTGCCAGGAGATGTTGTGAAGACCTAAAAATTATAATTGTTTTCTAAAAAGAACTAGATAATTTCATGAAGAATAGGTCCATCAATGACTTAGCCAAGATGGTCAGAGGTGCAACTTCATGATCTGGGTGTCTGTAAACCTTTGACTGCCAGAAACTGGGATTGGACAAAAGGGGATGGATCACTCGATAAATGCTCTGTTCTGTTCGTTCCCTCTGAAGCATCTGGCACTAGCTACTACTTCAAGACATGATACTGGGCTAGATGGGCCAGTGGTCTGACCCAGTATAGCCTTCTTATGTAACTTGCTGAATGCTGCTCTTAGCATGGCTGTTGTGGGCATCTAGGAGTTACTTCTCAAGTGGATGGAGTTTTGAGTGCTTTTGCAGATTGTTTTTCAACCATTCAGTCTGGGAAGGTGGTTCTATTCATTTCCATTTCCTGGGAATAAGGGATCTTGGAGCCAAATATAACAAGTATTCCAAGATTTTCCACAAGGTGCTGTTAGAGCTTTCTGCAGCCATGTGTGTTTATAAAATGACACCAGGATGAAAAATGTAAAATCTTAAAACACATCTGTTTGGATCCAGCCTCTATTAGACTAGATGAGAGTATTTAACTGGCAGCTAACTGTGTCAAACAGGTGAGCGGTCATTGAGTCTTGAGAAAAAATCCACTTCCCTGTGGTGAGAAACTTTCAGCTGAACTTGACAGCTTTCTTCTGGAAATCTAAGAACTCACTAATAACATGCGAATAATTTTCATCTCTAATGGCTGTGATGATAAACTTCAAAACGTGACTAGTGCGTAAATCAATGCAGTGCTTTCTGAATCTGGCAGGAGATGGCATCAGTGCCTCTGCTGCTCCTCATATCTCTGGCCAGTTTCTTCTCTGCTGCAACCTAGCAGTCTTTTCAGGGGTCAGTGTCCCTTCTGAGACTCCTGCCAGCATCTGTGGAACTGACAATGAGGTCAGTTTCATGGTGCTGGTGTCTGGGAAATTCCAGACCAGGGAGTGGAGCTTTTCACAAAGGATCACAATCCAAAAGAGACTTTGGGATGCAAAGAACAATGGAAACTCTCCTATCTCTACAGCACCCTGCTGGCTCTGGAGTGCATGGCAAATACAGAGTGGTTTT
Source organism: Dermatemys mawii (assembly GCA_007922305.1). Taxonomy (NCBI): domain Eukaryota; kingdom Metazoa; phylum Chordata; order Testudines; family Dermatemydidae; genus Dermatemys; species Dermatemys mawii. The sequence continues at coordinate 4,508,557 of ML677507.1, forward strand.
GAATCCCTTCCAGTGTCTAGAGAGGGATGGCAAGAAAGGCCTCAAACTTTTCAGATACCAGCTAGCCGGTAGTTGCTAGGAAAGACAATAGCTGCTGAACAGTGTCCATGTAGGAATCTCAGCACCTGCCTTAGCTGAAGGAGGGGAAGTGGAGGGATTCTGTATTGGTCATTAATCCTGTAGTGTAGAGTGTAAGTTCTGTCTAGCTGTTAATTATCTGGTTAAAATACTCGGGTAATGGTATTGTGCTGTATATCCACCTGACACAGGATCAGGCCTGGACCCTGCTGAAAAATAGACAGTTGGAATCAAATACCGAGTCTGGTGCATAGCATGGCCTGGCAGATCTTGCTGGTCGGGCAGAATCCAGAGGGGTCTGTCTGTGTTCACACTCTGGAAGCAGCTGTGTTGCTTACTGTGCTAATTACCCCCTCATTGAATTGTGTGAATAGGATGTATACGGGGGAAGAGGTGAGTGTGTGTGAAGAAAGCTCCAAAGACTAGATTAGGATTTATTTACACTTGAAAATTAATGTAGATTAAGGTAGGTTGTGAATTCACAGCACAGTGGCTGTTCCCGGATAATTCCATGTGTGGACTCTTATTCCACAGCAAGTGTCGACACATGATGTTAATCGGGAAAAATTCCATGTGTAGACAAGCCCTTAGGGAAGTGAAGTATTTGGGAGAAATCAAGATGAAAATAAGTGATCTCCCTCCATCTCTACCCTCTGACAAACAGAGGCTAGGGACACCATTCCTTACACATCCTGGCTAATTGCCATTAATGGACTTAACCTCCATGAATTTATCTGATTCTGCTTTAAACCCTGTTATAGTCCTAGCCTTCACAGCCTCCTCAGGCAAGGAGTTCCACAGGTTGACTGTGCGCTGTGTGAAGGAGAACTTCCTTTTATTTGTGTTAAACCTGCTGCCCATTAATTATAAAAACATGAGAATGGCCACAGTGGGTCAGACCAAAGGTCCATCCAGTCCAGTATCCTGTCTACTGACAGCAGCCAATGCCGGGTGCCCCGGAGGGCGTGACCCTAATAGGTAATGATCAAGTGATCTCTCTCCTGTCAAGTGATCGCTCTCCTGAATATGGAGAAGGAGGACTAGAACACAATGTGGGGTTAGAGGGAAGGAAACCATGACAGTGGCATGTGTCAGATTGTGAACTCCATTTTGTATTAGGACCTTCTTCATTTTTGTATTATGTGCTCAGCGTGTCACTTTCCCTAGGCAGCTTATTGTATTGCACTGATAGAAGTGCCTGCCTAGGAAAGGCTTTTGATACATCTGTTGAATGGCGATCACTGAGAAGCCGTCCATTGATTCCAGTTGTGTCTCAACCACTTACTCGCGCCTATTGAACAACAGATTTTCTGTAAAACCATGAAGGGGCATGGAGAATTTGAACAGGGAAGTGTTATTTACCCCTTCATGAAATGCAAGAACTAGGGGTCATCCAATGAAATTAATAGGTAGCAGGTCTAAGTACTGCTTCACACAATATGCTCATTGCCAGGAGATGTTGTGAAGGTCAAAAGTGTAACTGGATTCAAAAAATAATTAGATTCATGAGGATTGGTCTATCAGTGGCTATTAGCTAAGATGGTCAGGGACACAACCCCCATGCGCTGGTGGTCAGAGATTTAGGGAGCCCCAGAAGTTGGAGTTAGGTGACAGGGGATGGATCACTCGACAATTGCTCCGTTCTGTTCATTCCCTGTGAAGCATCCGGTGCTGGTCCTTGTTAGAAGACAGGATGCTGGGCTAGGTGGATCATTGGTCTGACCTTATAGCTGTTTCCTGCATTCTTCCGTAGGTGTGGTGAGCCTGATGGTGGGCAGGGCTGGGGTTTCCGGTGGAACGCAGGGCAAAAAGGAACAGATTTTTTTGAGTGGGATGCTGCTCTGAGTTGATGGGGGCGGGGGAAGGCGGAGAGGATCAGGGAGCTGACCATTGCTGCTTGGAAGCAGGCTATGCGGGAGAGACTCTGCCCAACCCGAAACGCTGACAAACTCCGGGCTCACAAATTGAATGAGAGCAGACTAAGGTGTGTCATGAGACTTTAAATCTTGCAAAGATATTATTCTCGGGTGCTTTCAAAACTTAAGTGACTGGCAAATGCAGTCTTTTCTGAAACCCGGTTCTTGCTTCTTGCCACATTGTCCAGAAAGAGTAAAACCAGAAGCCCAGAGCTCCCACAATTTGGGCAGAAAACTCGTTGGGGAAGGGTTGGGAGGACTGAGGCAGTGGTTTTGAGGTCTAGGGCAGCTGGAATGTGGAGTCCCAGGCCACAAGGAAGGGAGTGTTAGTGTGAGCCTGGGAGTATGGCTCTGTAGACCCTGAACTAGAAACAGACAGCTCAACTCAGATCCACTTGTTGTGGAAGCATGTGGGACTCAGTGATTGGATCCGCTCACAAGAGACTGGGGACGATGCAGAGGGGCATTGGGCCAAGGTGTTACAGAAACATTGACTAAGGTCAGTGCAAAGGAAGAGATGCCATGTGCGCCGACAGAAAAGAAGAGAGTAAAACTGGAGCAAAGCCAGCAGGGGTTTTACAGGAACAAGGTAAAATCTGTGCATGCACTTAGAGTGATTATCCAATAGAAAACTGATTGTAGATTATCGTTAAATACAGGGCTCAGTAAACAAGACACTGTTTCTTATTCCTCTAAATTGCGGGTTTCAGGGATTTGATTGGGGTTAGTGACAGCAAAGGAATCTCTCAACCTAATAGGCTTCATTCTCAAGCTAGTAGTGCTGGTAGAGCTTCTGTATATCTACTTACATGCAATGGCACCAGCTAACTCGGCAGTTCTCAAACTTGTGGGAGCGACGACCCTTTTTCCCATCCCTGCGGGCCGCCGCGACCCCTGTGTGTCTGCTGAAATGCTGCCAAATGGAATGCTTTTGGTTTTGGTGGCATTTCGGGGGACATGCCGAGCGCTTCACAGTGTCTGCTGAAACCGGAAACTTTCACTTTGGCGGCTTTTTGGGCCGACACTTTGAAGCACGCGGCATGTCCGCCGAAATACTGCTGAATGCAAAAGTGTTCGGCTCAGCGGCTCTTCAGCGGCGCAGGGAGCTCGCGATCCCCCACCCCCAGCAATCGCCCCATGACCCTCCAGGGGGTTGTGACCCCCACTTTGAGAACTGCTGAGGTAACTGATCATTCAGTAGGGCATTACTTGAGAATTACCAAGTGGCAAATCACAGGGGTGGGATTGTGAGGGTTTTTTTAAAGTTTATTTTTTTTTAAGTCTTGTCTTCACTGCAGTGTTAACTCGAGAGATGCCCTGAACTCTACTCCTGTCCACACACAAATGCTTCCCTTGAGCATTGGTGGTGCTTTTTACTTGAGTTGGCTGGCCCCACGGGTATAGATAGGCTTGGACGCCTTAGTTTTTATCTTTAAATGTCACTTTTGCCTTACGCGCAGACAAAAAATGTTTCCATTGATGATAATCGAAGTGTATGGATGGGCAGAGTAAGAAGAATGCTGCTTGAGAACCTGTTAGAGTTTGATTTCAGGATATTTACTTTGTGTATTTTGACACATGATGCTGACTATGTTGTAACTGTTATAAAGCTTTAATTTAGTGTCTCAGTGTCTACTGTCATTAAATAATTTCTGACCCTTCCATTGTTTGTGGCCCCTGGAAATTCCCACAACTATGTAAATTGAAGTAGATAAAAATAAAAAAAGCTTAAAATAAACACAAGTATTATCTGTTGAAATGAGTAACCACCTGCCCACCTCCGAATTCTGCTAAGCGTAGGTATAGGCTACAGATCAGCTTAGCACAGCTCATCCGCAGTTAAGCTGCTCAGAGTGGGTGTGTTGAGTGGTATTTCATAGTGTTTCATACTATTTTGAGCAGTTTAGTATCATCTGCAAACTTTGCGACTTCACTGTTTACCCCTTCCTCCAAATCACTGATGAATAAGTTGAATAGGATTGGTCCTAAGACTGACCCTTGGGGAACACCATTAGTTACCCCTCTCTATTCTGAAAATTTACCATTTATTCCTGCCCTTGGTTCCCTATGTTTTAACAAGTTCTCAGTCCAGGAAAGGATCTTCCCCCTTATCCCATGGCAACTTAATTTACGTAAGAGTCTTTGGTGAGGGACCTTGTCAAAGGCTGTCTGGAAATCAAAGTATACTATGTCCACTGGATCCCCCTTGTCCACATGTTTGTTCACCCCTTCAAAAAACTCTAATAGATCAGTAAGACATGATTTCCCTTTACAAAAGCCATGTTGACTTTTGCCCAACAATTTATGTTCTTCTGTGTGCCTGACAATTTTATTCTTTACTATTGTTTCAACTAATTTGCCCGGTACGGACATTAGACTTACCGGTCTGTAATTGCCCTTTCCGTAGTACTCCTTCCTAGTCAGTCATTTCCCATTTTGTATGTGTGCAGCTGATTGTTCCTTCCTAAGTGGAGTACTTTGCATTTGTCCTTATTGAGTTTCATCCTGTTTACTTCAGACCATTTCTCCAGTTTGTCTACATCATTTTGAATTTTAATCCTATCCTCCAAAGCACTTGCAATCCCTCCCAGATTTGTATCATCCACAGACTTTGTCAGTGCACTCTTCATGCCATTATCTAAATCACTGATGAAGATATTAAATAGACTGGACCAGAGATGGGCAAACTACGGCCCATGGGACTGTCCTGACCGGCCTGCCTGAGCTCCCAGCAGGGGAGGCCGCTCCCGGAGCTTCAGTGCGCCATGGCGCACTCCTCTGGGAGAGTGGTGCAGCATGTCCGCCTCTGGCCGGGCTGCCAGCAGCATGGTAAGGGGACTGGGGACAGAGAGTCCTGGGGGGCAGTCAGGGGACAGGGGGCGGGGGGGGGGGGGGGGGGGGGGGGGGGGGGGGGGCGGCCGGGGCCGGGGGAACAGGGGGAGGTTGGATAGGGCGTGGGAGTCCCAGGGGTCTTTCGTGGGGGTAGGGAGTGGATAGGAGTCAGGGAACGGAGTAGGGAGGTTGGGAAGGGGGTGGAGTCTTGGGGGGAGCAGTTAGAGTTGGGGGGGGCTCTGGAGGGGGCAGTCAGGGGACAAGAAGCAGAGGGGCTTAGGTAGGGGGTGAGGTCCTGGGGGTGGTGGTTAGGGACAGGGGGTCTCTGGAGGGAGCGGTTAGGGGACAAGGAGCAGGGGGGGTTGGATGGGTCTGGGATTCTAAGGTGGGTCAGATAGGGGGCGGGGGGCCAGGCTGTTTGGGGAAGCACAGCCTTCCCTGACCCGACCCTCCATACAAGTTTTCAACCCCGATGTGGCCCTCGGGCCAAAAACTTTGCCCACGCCTGGACTAGACCCAGAACTGATCCCTGCAGGATCCCACTCAATATGGCCTTCCAACATGACTGCGAAGCATTGATAACTGCTCTCTGGGATGGGTTTTCCAACCAGTTATGTACCCACCTTCTAGCAGCTCCATCTAGGTTGTATTTCCTTAGTTGGTTTATGAGAAGGTCATGCAAGACAGTATCAGAAGCTTTACTAAAATGAAGATATACCAGTTCTTCCCCTCCTTCCCCACTCCCCCATCTACAAGGCTTGTCACCCTGTCAAAGAAATCTCTCTCTACCTGTTCATCCACCTCTCTCAGATGTCCTGAGCTTTGATCAATGACCATAAATGGCATTGGGATCTTGGATAACACCTCCAAAGGTTGTGGTGGTGGTATCCCGAGGACAAGCAGGATTTGCTGGTCAAATAGTATAGGGTTTTGCTCCACTCCCATAGAAAGTGTTTGGGGAATGTATGTGGGTCGCAAGGAAGGGGGAACAATTGGAAGAAGGATGTTGATGTAATGAATTGCTGCATGTGCATTTCACATAAGTGCTGTTTCTCAGCTGCATGGGGTCTGCAAACAAGCTCATTGCGGCTGTCTGAATTTCAGGCAAGATTGCTGGACCACTTTGCTAAAAGCCTCTTGCAGCTGATCAGCTGAAATATCTCCTTACCCGCCCCTTGAGTTCCAAATCTATGCAGGAGGCATGGAGTTGATAGGGGGTGTCTGCAGCTGTGCAGTGTCTGTAGCCAACTGTTTTCCTGGAAGGCAAGTTTTTATCTTAAAAATATTTTTACTCTTAGTCTCTTGTATCTTAACTGTTTGACTGCTTGGATGTCAGGTTTAGTTTCCCATGACACTGGGTGATTAGAAAGGCATGGGTTGGGAGGGATCCCGTTTCTGTGTGAGTCTTTGTACTATGGCATCTCCTCCAATCAATGGTAAATTTGCTGTATCTCATCTTTTTAATACTGCCTGATCATTTCCTCTCTACATCACTGAAGATCATAGGGTGCTTAACTTGAGAGCTGAATGCAGTTTTGTGTGTCATCCTGTTGCAAGTGAGGGGTGGGATGGGAGGGAGAACAGGGCATTAGCAGTTCCCAGGCACAGTTCTGTGCACTAAGGTAGACTGACTTAGAGTCTTTCCAGTTGAACTCGCCTGCATATTTTGCTGCAAGTGTCAGGTTGGGAGTCACACTTGATTTTTAACATTGAGAAGCCAGCATGATGTGATCTGTTTTCTCTCCTCCTCCATCCCCCTGGATCTAAGATACAGGTAATTCATTCTCCTGCATCAGGACATGAGCTGATTGCAGTGATAAGGAAGGGGATTCTCTCTCTATACGTTGATATATCATCATAAAGCACTTGGCTAGCTGGTTTTATTTCCTTTCTCTGAACTGTCAGGTATTGGTCGCTGCTGGTGGCAGAATATCAGACTCAGTAGATAAATTATTTGATCTGGTGGTGTGGCAAATGCTGTGTTTTATCTTCCTCTTCTTTTTTCTGCTTCACTTTTAAGGCTCCCTGTAAGCCGGTGGGCATCTATAGTCCTGGGCCATGTGATATTGCAGTCTGCCGAGGATAGATGCATTTTTCTGATCCAGCAAATTCTTTGGACTCTTGGATCAGTGATCAGAAAGGAAGAGGAGGTTGAAAAAGAACACCCTATCCTGAGTTCTGACTTGGCTTACAGATTAGATTAGTATTCACAAAGCGTGTGTTTGTGAGGAAACGGTCAAAACTGAAGGGATGATGAGAGAGCTGGATTAGCCCTAGAGAAAAGGATTGTGGTTGCAGCCTCTCCCATCCTCAGACTTTTGGTAACTTCCTGTCCTGTTGAGAACCCGTAGAGTAGAGGAATGAAAAGAACATGAAGAGGGGTGGGGGAATCTCCAAAAGGGAGCATCTTAAAATGTTTCTTTTGCCAAAGTGAGTAGAGATAGAAACCTCATTTGTCCTCTGAAGTGTTGTCCAATACGAAGACACAATTCGGTCATTACGGTGTGAAAAGGGGGATTTCTAGCCCTTTCACCTCGCCAGAATTACCCTTGTTTGGAGTTGCTCCTGCCAGCGCTTTCGTACTAGAACCAGGCTTAGAGGCAGGTCGGGGCGGCTGAACCAAAATGAAAATCCTAAGTACTTGGCTGGAAGACAGGGAGGTCACTTCATTCTAGGAGGAATGATGAAGGGGAGGGATCATTTGGCACAGTTGGATAGTGCCAACCTTCCACTCCTCCACATCAGGATAGGATGACTGTTTTGACATGTCTTCATGGACACAACAGTTGCATCTGCAGGTCCTGTTACCTGCATACAGGAGCTGACTTTGCAATTATATGAGAGAAAGAGAGAGCTCTTTTTTCCATTTTTATTGTATTCCTACAGCCTACTTGTGTGTATTTCTGTGAGCTGAGCACTTGTGATCAAAAGCCACATTCTTAATTGACAGGATGGCTAGCCCTATCTGGGGCTGGTAAGCCAGCTGCAGAAACCTTCAGCTAACAGTCTTTTCTCTTTTCTCTTTTCTCTTTTCTCTTTTCTCTTTTCTCTCCTTTTTCTTCCCCCTGTGTAAACAGAGGGATGTTTGTGTGTGTAAAATGAAAAACTCAACCCAGGAGCCAGATCCTGCTCTGTACCTCACACAGCTTCACTTATTATTCGAAGTGCACCACGGACACTTCATCCTCCCAGTCCCGCCCGAGAGGCAAGTCACTCTTACGGCCCGTCTTCTCGATGAGGTCACGCGTCTGGCCCGAGGTCACACAGCAAGTCCTTGGCAGAGCTGGGATCACCACTGTGGAGCACCAGACTATGGGAGCCAAGAACTGCTTCCCCCACTGAGCTGAGTCATGAGACCAGGTCTCTCCAGCTTACACTGTGGAACCGTCCCAGTATTTCTAACGTCTTATAAATGTGCTGTAGGTTACAGATCTGAAGCAGCCATGGCCAGGGACTCCTGAGTGCAGGGCCTGGCTTGCTTTTATTGGCAAGGAAGTAAATGCTGCATCGGGAAAAGGGGTTTCCTCTTCTCCCTGTTCAGAGGCAAGACGTATGGGGGTTTGAATAACTGGGGGCAAGTATAGGAAACCAGTATTCTTGATCAGGTTGTGGGATACTCTCTGCTTGCTGAGAGGCAGCCTGACCCAGTGGGGAGGGCACTTGATTGGGAGTCAGGAGACCTGGATTCTGTGCTCATCTGTGTAACAGATTTTCTGGATGACCTTTTATCTGTGCCTCATTTTCCCCTCCCACCTTTTGTTTGGTCTGTTAACATTATAAGCTGTTCAGGGAAGAGACTATTTGTGTGTGTCTGTATAGTGCATAGCACAGGGGGGCCCTGACTGTATTTGAGGCTCTAGCCTTTGCTGTTAGGCAGATAATAATACTGCTTGTCTTGCTATGCATGGGCAAACTGCTGTAATCGCAGCAGGGAGCAGCTGCTGTCATGGCAATAGAACCGGACGCTCTAAAATGGTCGGGGCTGAGTTTGTTCCTTGTGTATTGCTGTGTGGCGTTCCACCACAGAGTTAACAATCTCTGCGTGTATGGCTCCCAACGCAGATTTCTGTCCTTCGTGGCAATAGTTTACCAGGCCAGCTTGTTGAGAAGAAAATGTAAGAGTTGCTGAATAAACACTTGGAGGGTGCCCTGGGGAGTTTGGTACTAAACAGGATGCCTCTGCCTTTCGGTGCCAAGCAACCTTCCCTTGGAGCCAAGGTTGTGTGGGTTTTTTTTTTTTTAAGCCTTTTAGTCAAGATTTCTCCTCTTGTTCTCACCATTTTTCTGTAGCTTTTTTTTTTCTGTTAGAAGATCATACAACAAAAGGGGTGGGTGTGTGTGTGTGTGAGAGAGAGAGAGTGAGAAATCCAGCCCTCAGAAGTCAGTTAAATATCATCCCTGTATCTGTCAGTTTTCTGCTAGGTGTCTTGCTGATGTCCCTGTTACAGATGAGTTGGGACCTGCTCTCTTGGGAGGCAGACTGGTGCAGGTGGGTTTAGTAAAGTTAGTATGTTCAGTGGAGGCAGCTAGAGCTGCCCGGCAAGCGGGAGCAGAGTGAAAACACCTGCTCATTAGCTTCCTGCCTATGCCCTACTGCCTTTGGGCAGACCCGGTGCATGGGAGCTCCCTGCACCCAGCGCAGCAGAGAGCGGCTGTGTCTATTCCAAACCCACCCTTCCTGCTCGAATTCTTCATCTGTGCTGTCACCTCACCTTGCCTATTCTCACTTCCCCAGCAGCACACAGCGATCTTGCCTCCCCTCTGGATAGCTATCATTTACTGGCGGCAGGTCCTCTGGTGCTTTGAGAGGAGAGACAGCCTCCCCTCCCCACCCAAAAAAACCCCAAAACAAAACAGCCGGAGTCCCATCACGGTTACAGGGCTAGCTGCATCTGTTCTGCCTTTCTGGTCTCTGAGTGCACCCACTCAGGTGGTCAGCCCCCAGCCTTTTCCTGCCTTGGGGGGGGCAGCGCGGGGGGAATCTTATGATCTTACCACTCTCAGATTAGGACCTGGGTACATCACCAGCCGCTGATCACACTGCAGGCCCAACAGAGTTCCAGGCACCTGCCTGTCCTCCTGTCAGGAACCCATGACCATGGATAGCGACCAACAGCCTCCTTTAAAATAAAGGGTTTTTATTTAGTAGTTGGAACGTGGTCTCGCTTAACCTTGCCCTTCATTACAAACTGAGCTCGGCAGGTTTTCCTCTTCTCTTCCTGTAACTAAACGGAACCTATTGATGATCTCCTGGCAAAGCTCCGATTGTTGTGTGTGTCTGGGGGACTCGGTCTGGCCTCTCTCTCTGACTTACACTGTTCACACTAGGTTGAATGCTCCCCAAAGAGCCAGCAAGGCTTCTTGCTCTGGTGTTGCCTCCTAATGACCCTTCAGTCTCCTTTCTTTCCCCCAAGATGCTACCCAGACAGACCCACAGGTGAAATAACCATTCCATTATACGCGACAGAGGCAGATACAAGATTATTAAAGAGCACCCCTACCTTTGTTACATTTACCATTAGAATAGCTGCTGCCGTATCAAGCAACAAATGATGAACACCCATTATCTAAATGTTACTGCTAAGATAATAGTGAAGGACTGAGGTAGACAGTCATCATTCAGCTTCAGTGTTAACACTACATTGAATGGGATGGGAGAAGTTCTCATCCCTCTGAGTTAAAGTTTCAGGCTTCTGTTTACAGACTAATGAAGCTAATGTTGTGCTGTTTACATCTCTTTCTTGCTGTGATGTTGATCCCCATAGGCAGGCGATTGCTATTTACCACTGGAATCTTGAAGGGAACTTAAAAAATAATTGATGGCTGTGGTCAAAGCAGGCAAGTTTGGGTTGGAAACTAATCCACTAGTAACTGCATTTATCTTTTTAAAAAGAAACCTGCAGTGGAAGATCAGAGCCTGTCCTATAGAAACGCGAGTGGGAAGGGTGGTGGATTGGAATGGGGTCTCTCGCTGTTCCTGGAATCTCTTTCCTTAGGGTGACTTTTTAAAGAAGGACCGAGAGGGGAAATGAGCCAGACTTCCCCACTCTCCCACAGACGTCATGGTAGGGGTGAGGGTTTGGCTTTTGGGTTCACCAGCACACCTTCCTTTAAGCTGTAAGCTCTCTCACCCCAGTTGTGTCAGTGATACGTGTCTGCTCCTCCCTTCTTGCTATTAGAGTGTGTTTAATCCACGGGAACTTGGAACGCTCGGCTTTCATGGGGTTCTTCAGTGTGCTGCTGCTGTGCTCTGTCTTATCGGGGCGGGGAGTTGCCTCGCGGGCTGGCTGACCTGCTGCTTTGTGGCTCTAGGCCCTGAGGATCCCAAGCCCCCATTCTCCTCCCTGTGCAGAAGGGATGGGACTGACCTGGGGTAAGGGACGGGGAGTAGAGGAGGGAGAGGATGTGGGAAATGGCAGCGTGGAAGGGACAATAGAAGGAGACGAGACCAGGGCTCGTTTGGGCCGGTGGGGATGCCACGAAGGGCCGTGGAGATCAGGAAAGCCAGTATAGTCCCCAGGTGTTGGGGGTCCAGGGGGAGTTGGCAGGTAACATGGCAACGTTGCCAGCAGCTTCTGCAGCCAAGCAGGCTTCCTATCATCTCGGTAGCTAACAAGGAGCCATCCTGATACTCCTCCTGCTGCACAGAAAAAGAGCCTCTGAGTCTGATGCCCTCCAGTAGGAGGGGAGCGTAAAGGGATTGGTGGGGGTGAGGGAAAGAAGTACATGCCAGAAAGATGTGGCGGATCAGCCAGCAGGGTGGAGTGGGTGGAGGAGGGATGGCGGGAGGAGGCAAGGAGAAGATGAACCGAAAGGGGATGGTGATTAATATTTCTTAACGGTGGCGGAACGCTGCCCGCGTTACACTGGTGTTTAAATGTAAAGCTAACCACGAATACCTTTTCACTTGAGGTGTTGCATGATTGCAGATGGGACTGGTGAGCGGGAGGCTTCCCGGGAGATGATCTCTGCTAAGATGCTTTATGCTAAGGAAAAGTCTGAGACCCCCTGGATGTGGGGTGGGGAGGGAAGCATCAGTGCAGGGAAAACAGCCCTCGTTGATCTGTTTTTCCTGTTGGCATTGTCCTGTTCTTGGGGGCGAGTGTCACGAGCCATTCAGCATCTCCTTGCAGCCTCTTTTGGTCTCTATATGGGTGGTGCGATGCTGTCCTAATAGGAGAGTCTGCCATCAGGAGGAGTTGTTAACATGTAGGATCGCTCCTGGGCAATGAATGCCCTTACATAGCCGTAAATGCCATCTGCTTACTTAGTGTGTGTAGGTGCCCTTGGGTATATAAAGCCAGCTTCTTGCAATAAAACACAAAATACTGACATATAACTATCCTCTCTTTGCCATTTAAAATCAACCCTTCTCCAGTGTGCCTGGGTGAAGTGCAGGACAATGTCTTTTTCCAGTGAATATCTGAAAGACAGTCAAGCAAGCGTTACAGTAATCTTGCAGTTGTACTAGCTAGCAAGGTTGCAAAAAGATGAACAGGATTTTAAAAGGGATCCTGAATCTGGGAAAAGGGGCAGAACCGACTCTTTCAACAGCTCATGTTGCTTGTTCTAAATGGCCTAGTAAGATCAGCCTGCAGCACATGTTCTGGGGCTGGGAGTATACATCGGGCCTTGGTCTTGTGAATAGGGTCAGCAGCTGGGAAATGGCAGAACAAAGTGCCTCCGTGGTAATTCCCAGCTGCTATTAAAGCGGCTTTTAAAATAAATTCTCTCTCTTAAAGAGAGATGCCAAGTATTTAAAAGTTTGAACATTCCAGAGCGGGCCTTGGGAGTTCTGTCCTCTTCCACATTGGGCCATGGCATTGTAGAGAAGGGGATAAGGGAATGGGTTTAATTATCCAGGAAACTAGGAAATGTTCTGGTGTACTAAACAATTAAAACAGGCAAGTTTTATATCACTGTGACACTCTGAAGTCTAGCGTTATTGAAACAAGCTTTCTACTAAACTAGGAAGACCTCTTGTGAAGACACAACATTATTTGAGCTGAAGTTTTGCATATATGGTGGTGGGCTATAGATTATATCAGACTTGTTCAGTATTAAAGTTTCTGTGAACCGTTCCTTTGCTGCTATGTCTGGGTGGGCATTTATTTGTGGGGTTTGAAATCTTTAATACTAAAACTGATTTTCCTTTTAACAGTGAAGTTCATTTTTCTGTCTGTGTTCATGTTTGCCTGGTTACGTGACATAACCAAAAACAAACAAACTTTGCAGCTACTCTCACTCTCTCAGAACTCCCTGAAAAGTATTTTATTAAAAACTATTTTGGATCAATGTCGTCCTTTTCTCATACTCCTGAAAATTCTCATACCAACTGAGTGATCGCCACTAAATGTTTTTTAAAGTGGCTTTTGGATAGAGCAGGGATCGGCAACCCTGGCACTTGGGACCGCAGGGTAAGCACCCTTAGCGGGCCCCGTTGGTTTGTTTACCTGGCATTTCGCCGATTGTGGCTCCCACTGTCCGTGATTCGTCGCTCCGGTCCAATGGGGTCTGCAGCAAACCGCGGACGCGGCAGGTAAACAAACTGGCTGGGGCCGCCAAGGGTGCTTACCCTGGGGGGCCGCAAGCCAAGGCTGCCGATCCCTGTTCTACACCTTTACTAAGTTTTTTTTTTTTTTTTTTTTTTAAATAAATAAATTCAATGTGCAGGCCTTATTGATCCTTGCCATTGGGGTAAGGGCTCTGTGTACTGTGTTCATCAGATAACTGATCTCTTCTTCATCTTTACTGTGCTCAGTCAGTCACTGATCTTTTCGTAGTCTTTGTTGTCACTTCGCTTTTCCAGGTCATTAACTTTTATAGCCGCCTTCCAAAACTCATGATTGTACACCTGCCTTGTTGTGCAAATTGGTGTTTCTAAGGTCTCCTGAGATCTGGTCCATGTACTGAGTCTTTGGTCTTCCCCTGGGTCATCTTCCAGCCATGATCATTGCAAGGGACACCCTACCACTGGAACTCCCAGGTCTCCACTGCCTCTTTTTTTAATATAAATCTCTTTGTTCATCCTTTGTTTCCTCCTTGGTGACACATTGCTATTGTAATAGATCTCATTGTACTGGATCTGCAGAATTTCCTTGCAAAGAATAGGAAAATTGTAACTTACTGCAAACTTCCTTTTCAAGCGGGAAAGCTCATAGGTATGTTACAAAAGAACTTTTCCATGCTTTGGAACTCAATGGAAGTGGAACCAAACCTGTCTATCAAGGCAGGCTGGGAGTGGCCACACCTGTAGAGACCTTGTCAGTATGAGATGCTTCCAAAGCTACTTTGTAGAGCCAAGTCATTTAAAATTTAATTCATAGGTTATTAAAACAATAAATTCATATAAACACTTCCTACTGCGGAGCAAACTTCAAATTTCGACCCCAGCTACTGGAGGCGAGAGATAATAGAAAACATGGTTGCAAGGAAAGTGAAAGAGTGCACAACTGTTCTAGCTTCTCTAACTCTAATCCTTGTGCTGGGTAGGTTGGTTCTGTGGACTTTCTCAGTAGAGGAAAGGAAGTTTTGGGGTAAGTTATGGTAAATTTTCCAATACAAGTACCTTATAGGTAGAGTACTCAGATAACTGCAAAATATCTGGAAGTTCAGTCTAGCATGTTTTGATATGGAGGGAGGCTTTGATGGATCATTTGATCCTTTGCTGGCCACTGAAAAGTTTCTGCAACTTCTCGAACACTGTGACCTTCCTTTCAAGGTGACGGTATGTTAACAAGGGAATGCTCTATCTAAGATCTGCTGAGGAACAGACTTTCTGCAAACTGTAGCTGGTTTCCTGGGAACTTTTTCAAGACTTGGCAACTGAGCATTACAGGGGTTTTCACATAGGAACCAAAAATATTGTTGTCAATGCAATGCTCCTCTCTCTAAATACAGGGTCAGGTCCCTCAAAAATCAGTCTATTGACGAACAAGCTAGTATATTAAAAGCTTTGGTTTTCTTGGAACTTTTGGATTGCAAAGTTTCAACCCGTGCCAAAAAGTTTTTTGTTTTATTTACTTTGCAGGCCAGAAATATAATTCAGCACAGTGAAATAAGGACTCAGGAGCTCTCATACTGATGTCGCGGAGTACACAAATTGTGGAAAAGCTTGACAGTGTATTTTACTGTCACCCTTAAAAATCATTACCCAAACAACCCCTCATATTAATGCAACGTTAGGGCTGAGAAATCAAACACTGAGAAATCTTGAAATGCAGAGTTAAAATTGAAACGTCTGCCGTAGCTCTGTCTCCTTTATACTTCGCTGTGTTGTTATAGCCAGGTTGGTCCCAACATATGATAGAGACAAGGTGGGTGAGGTAACATCTTTTATTGGACCAACCTCTTTTGGTGAAAGAGACAAGCTTTCAAGCTCTACTACAGAGTTCTTTTTCGGGTCCTGAAGAAGAGCTCTGTGGAGCTCGAAAGCTTGTCTCTTTTACCAACAGCAGTTGGTCCAATAAAAGATGTTACTTTACCTACTTTGTTTCTTTTTTAAAATGCCTCTCTCTTTCATTACAAATATGCCAATTACTTTGATACACATTGGACCTTCTTTGTACAGAGTGGTCTTTAGACCTGGTTTATTTTGTAGATCTCGCTGAGACTCAAGGCCTAAAACTAAGTGTGAAGTAATTTGGTTGAGTAGCTTTTTTTTTAAAGTTTAGAATTGGAAACAAGCCCATGTTCTAAACCTACACTAGCTTTTAATTGCTTTTTAAAAAAGAATGAAGATTTCAGCTTGTTGACTTCATATGTTCTTAACTCGAAGCTACCTGACTTGATGGCTGTGAGCCAAAGAGGAACGTTTCAGGGGCTCATGCTGAACAGGGTTTTGAAAGTTGCCTCATTCAAAGGAATCACATCTGCATGTCTAAAAGTTAATCTGCTTAAATCTAGCACCCTTAAAAAATCGGACACTTCTGTTTAGGTGCCTAAATATGAATTTAACAGTCTAATTTCTAGAGTTATGGTCTTCAGAAGTACTTGAGTCTCATTAATCTTCCAAGTGCTTAAGTTACTTTTGAAAATGGGGCTTGGGCTCTCTAACTTAGCCAATTTTGAAAGTTTTACTCAAGTTTTGAAAAGTGTTTGCCTTGAGAAGCAAACTGTTAGACATTTTTTAACCACTAGTTTTCCAATGTGATAGTCATCCTTTTTCCAGGGGAGGGCAACTCTGATTAGGCTTTTGCTTGGGTAAAGGGATCTTTAGAATATTAACAGTTTGAATTTTCTTTCCCCACTACTTCAGAAAACTGAAACAATTTCTGAGATTTCCTCTCAAAAGCTGTATATCTTGCCTGTTTTATGAATGTGTTTCTCTGATGTTTTTAACGGATTTTTGCTTTGGTGTTTGTAATTTTTTTTGCCATCTATTCTGATTGCAGTTTAAAAAATAGCTATTGGCATATACAAGTAAGATAATCTGATAAAAAGAGGAATTAGAAAACAAATACCCAGAGGGAGGAATTGGATACAGTGCATCGTATGGGTGGTTACACATCTAATTTTCTAGTCGCTGCAAAGGTAAAACACGTCTTTGCTACAGACGTTTGAGGTGGGCCATTAGGCTGAATTTATAAATTAAAACTTTTCTTTGCACCATCCAGTGGGTTCACCTTGTGTTGTTCAAACTTGTGCTATAGCTGCATTATAGTTGGAACTTGGCATCAGCATGGTATTCAGCTGGGTAAAAATTCCTTCTGCTAATAGCTAAAACTGTCATCGGATAAAGTTAGTGGTAAAGCTCCAAGGGCAGAAGAAAGAGCAATATCTGAAATAGGCTGTGATAATTTTGTTAAGTTATGTTTATTTTATTGGAGTGTATAGGCCAAGGACCAGGGTTTTATAGGCATTCTGACATCAAAGGACTCTGCCTGGGTTACTAGCGGTTGGCACAATTCCTGGTTCTTTTCTTTATGGATACAAGTCTGTAGGAATAGCCTGGGGCAAAGAGAACTCTGAAGGGTAAGGAGAAGAAATTCTGGGAATGAGGGCTTTGTGTGTCATGCAGTTCAGTCACATGTACTGCACTTGTCAGCTAATCAGCTGGGGATCCCTTGCTTATGCTTAAAAGGCTTTGCCTCTCAAAGTTCAAGCAGCAGAGAGAGAACAGTTTTTGTCTTGACAAGGGATTTTTATTCCCTTCCCCAAAGCACAAGCTGATGGGACGAGGGTTTGTGCACATCTCCTCTTAATGTGTGTGTGGAGGAGGGGGAAGCAATCAACAAAGTCTTTTGTCCACTGATGTTCCCCAGAGTCTTATCTGATGTCTGTTGGCCTTTGTTTGTTGGGCAGGAGATGGCACTTCTTATGGTTAATTAGTATTTCGTACTTGATAGTGCTTTTCTCCCGCCTGTGGGTTTATGGTTTCAGAGACTTTCATAGTCACAGAGCAAAGACTTAAATATTACCATATCGCATAGAATATAGATGTTGTTAGTGGATTAACGCATGCAGCACTTTGCAGGCCTTTCACAGAGACTAAACACAGTTTTATAAATCTAACACCTATTTAAACAATGTGAGAACAACGGAGAGCCAGGCCGGTTTCCAGCTATGCATTTGTCATTGTTCAGTGAAGCCTAGGGTCCTTGGCATGGACTGGCACTTGGTCTCCCAGCGTCACACAGGCATGGACTCCTTCTCTGCCCATAGGAAAGTCACTTTATCTTCACATGCCTCTATATTCTGTGTCTGTAAAATGGGGATAATAATCACTCACACTTGAAAAGTGCACTGTGACTTACAGATGCAAAGGGCTGTTCGCCATCAGCATTGGACATTGCTGATCTTCAGTGAGTGAGCCACAGAACAAGAGTTGCGACAGTCAAAGTAAACCTTCATAAACTTCCAGGCTGTCCTAACTCTTTATGGGTTGCCCTCTGGTTGGCTTCAGCTCGCTGCCCGGCGCAGCCTGAATTGCCTCTGGAGACTCCACTGGTGTCCTGCCATAGCTGAAATGCAGCGTCTGTCGAAAGCTAAGACCTTGCTGGTGGTTATGATTATTGTGAGTTTTACATATGGAAAATATTTGACGAGTTGTGTAACACATGGAATGGCATGTTCCAAAGCTGCTGGAGGTGAAATTGGTCATCAGGGGCAGGGTGGTTCTCCAAGCTAACTTGGTCCAGAGTGACATCAGTTGACATCTTTCGGCCCGGCCCAGCCAAGTGTTGACAGCCTAAACAAGGTGAGGGCTTGGGCCTTTCCAAAGTATGAACACCCAAGAAAAGGACTTTGACTGAGAGGACCATCATGGGCAAGTGAAGTTCCTGGAATGACCTGGTTATGAAAGAAGACAAAACATCTGGAACTGTATAATAGGAGAAACAAGGGCTCATGATGGACCCCATTATCCAGTTGACCAGCGTGGATTTGGTTTAAATAAAGTTGATTTAAATCATGATTAAGATCACTAATCATGAAGATTCAATTTAATCATGGTTTTCTACATAAAAGTACATTCTTGTTGGTTGTTATAACCTAAATACATACTATTCACAACTCCGAGAGAGATGTAGGTTTAGAAGGTACACAGTATACATTTTTGAAGTGATTTATTTTGAAAACTTTTCAGATTGGTTTTACGGCTATATCAGAAAATGAATGGTTGGTTATTTCATTTACTGAAGGTAATTGAAGCAAATATTGATGAAAGTCCTTTGGAAGGTGAACTATCTCCAATTCAACAGGTTAATCATTAATATTTGGAGGATTTTCTTGCCATGCTGTTTAGGAGAAGAACATCACTAGACAGACATTTAAATTGTTTTATTTAACTAAAACAACAATGTTAAGTATTCTGGATTTTTTTCAACAGCAAACATATAATATTTTAATAAAATAAGAATATGTCCCTCACTTCTCACATTTATCTCCAGACTTCTTCTCCATCTATTCTGCCCCCAACAATCTTCCATTCATTGAACTTTTTGAAACTTTGCACTTTTAAAGACAGGTGAGGGATTGACTCTGTGTACACAAATTTGCAGAGGGACAATAGAGTTGAGGTCTTTTATTTCTCAGATCTATATATTATGTATTTATTTAAAAATATTTTTGCTGTTAACAAGCATGTTACCTCTGGAGATACAAATCCACAGTCTAAGAACTGCAAAACTAAGCATCTCTGATGGTATCTTATAGACTGAGCACTGAGTCTCATAGAGTAGATAGATTAACTTAAATAATCTATACAGAAGCCTGTGGAGCTACATAAGATTGGGTCCCTAATCCATGAACTATTGGAACTCATTTACAAAACTTTTCTTAAACATTATGTGAATATATTGTCTCATACTATAGAATTAGAATTTATAATCCCTATTCCAGGAAGAGGTATTTTTGAGCTATAATGTATCCTGATGAAAACTATCTTTAGATTTTTTCCTCAAAAAGCATTTTATCAAAAAAAAATCCGATTTAAATTAAAAAAAATCATTGATTTTTTTTTTTTTTTTTTTTTTTTTTTAATCCACCCTGGAGCTGACACTGCCAGTGGGAGTGTCTCATGAAAAGTAGATCCTAGCCGTTTTGACTGGACAGACACTGGACAAGCCAACCATTGGGTAAGAAATACCTTATTAGGCAGGAAAGGAATTCTTTAATTAGTACAGGCTCTCGACGGCATTTTGTGTGTTTCTTTTATCTAGAACCATATGTTTCCATTCTTCATCCTGGCTTCTGTTTGAATCTTTATCTTATGCTTTGACAGTTAGATGTCTATTTGGTTATACTATAGACATAACAAGTGCTGCGCGCTGTGGAGTGTGTTGAACTAAGGCGAAGCTAGCAAACTGGGAACACTGCTCCCACGGAGGCAGCGAATGTGTGTGTGCATTGCGGTGTCCCGAGGTCAAAGAAGTGGGCACTTGAGTATAATAAAGTGGGTTGTACAGGCTGGTTGGAGGGACCTGAGCCCTGGGGTCAAAGTAGAACTCTGGGGGTTATTTCCATAGATTTCACCCCACATTTTCTGCTTTGCCCCATATTTTCTGCTTTGCCCCATATACTCCCTTAGGGAGCCCAAGGGCTGGGGTGTGCAAATTGATCTCCTGCAGAGGGATGAACGGGGCTTGTGGAGCCTGGAGCGGGGCAGTTTTGTTGCCAGCAGCAGGTAATTTTGGGTGAGTTTCCCCCAATGGCCCTAGGCAAAGCTCCCTTGTGCTGTAAACAGGTGGCAGTGATTCACCCTGCACCCCCGGGGTAACCCCCAAAGTGCTACACTTGCCCATCCTCTTTTCTTTTGTCTCCCTCTTCTGTTATTATTTCAGCTGCATTTCTTTCTCTGTGGTCTTCCCCACTACCCAACCCCCAGGGCTTTTCTCCATCCACCAAAATGATCAGCAGTGCAATTGTTAATGCTAACAGCAGTGCCATTTACACTGGTGCTCCCCTGCGATCTATAGGGGTCTGAGGTGGTCCCACCTCTCCAAGCTGTTTCTGTCTGGGGCCAGGATAGATTCTCCAGGACACTTTCATAGTTAAGTGCTTGATGAATCATGGCTGAAGTGCCGTGACTAGCAGTGGTTAAAGTAGACTGAACTGTCAGGGGAATGGAGCAGAGACAGGAGGTTTTCTCCTTTGCGTTAGCCCCCTGTGATTTGCATCTGCCCCATGTGGGGTTCTCCCTCTTTAAGCAAGCTTGGGTGGCAAATTTTTCAACTGTTCACCTGGGCGGGAGGAGGGGTTGTATCACTGAGGTCTCTGAGCTTCCCAGCGGGCTGCATTAAGTCTGCCAGTTACAGCGAAAACCTCGAAGGAATTGAACAGCGTATGTAACTAAAGCTTCAGTGTACTGTGCTGCATGTCTAGCAAAGGAGGAAGATACGCTAACTTGGTGGTTCTTAAACCTTTGTACTCGTGACCCCTTTCGCACAGCAAGCCTCTAAGTGCAACCCCTCTTATAAATTAAAGACACTTTTATATATTTAACGGCACTATAAATGCTGGAGGCAAAGTGGGGTTTGTGGTGGAGGCTGACAGCTCATGACCCCTTCCCCATGTAATAGCCTCGTGACCCCCTGGAGGTCCTGACCCCCCCCCACCCCAGTTTGAGAACCCCTGTGCTAACTAATACAGATGGGATGTAATAGCTCTACTAGGTGGATACTAAGGAGAGTAGCTCTCTGGAGCAGGGGTCGTACAATTCTTGCCTTGGTTTGTGCTAAAGTGCCAGAGAAGTGGGAAGGCAGGAGATGTTATAGTATAGTAGTACTTAAGGGCCCCAGTGGAGATCGGCCCCTATTGTGCTGGGGGCTGCGAATGCGTGTAGATCACGTGGACACTAGGAAGAAAGTACATTTTTAAAACATGTTTGAATCCTAATGTAGACAAGGCAAACTGTAGTTGTAACATGTTGACTGCTCAAGGTATCCCCAGTTTCTCTAATCTTTTCCAGTGATAGTCATCCTGAGTGTTAATTGCCACAGTAGTGGATTTTAAAAGGTGTTTACAGTAGTGTTCTCCTAAGAAGGTGGTGTCCCTGGAAGTAGGAATTTGCATGCTTAACATTTAAAAAAAATTCTGATGATTTTTGTTCCCTGAGTAAAAAGATGTTTACTACTCTCCTATTGGTTGCTATGTTTATAGCATTATCTGGGACCTCTGTCAATGAGAGATCTGTTTTCTACTCTTTGCAGATATGAATCGTGGGTAGTACCTGAGAAGAACAGGTCCAGAATAGAAGCCATTAAATGGAGATGAAATTGCTGAGAACAGCCAGTGGATCTGTCCGGGTTTACGAGGACATTCTTATTGAATTAGGTAGGGTGTGTCTCTCCTTGTTGCTTTTCCTTATATGGAAAGATTGTTTAAAAGGGGATTTTCAGGTTAAAGAATATCCTTATTTGCACTATGACCTTTGTTTTTAATTGAGAAACACTTTGATCTAGTTCATTGTTCCCTAACTATACTGTTAACTTCCTGCAGTTCTCTCAGATCAGACTAGATCTATAGAAAGACCATTACCGCCTTGTTGATTTCACCATTAGGTTCTCAGGCACTAGTGTAGTGCTTCAGTATTTGAGTTGTGAACACTGGTGGGCCAGTTATGTTCGCGCAGGAAATCTTTTTGTTACTATAAGGTCTAGTCAAAGCACAATTCTTGTACTTATATAATTAGGGGTGTGATTTTTTTTTTCTTCGAAAATAGGCTGGTACTATGCCTGGCATGGAGGCAGTCGTACCAATATAAAGTTGCCATAGACCTGTGCAGTTTTATTCACCTTCACAAATGGGACCAGTCCTACTACCGGTATACATACCAATATGACAGAGTCCATGCTAGAGTGCTGTAGTGCTTTAACTATGGACCAGTAGAATTAAAACAATACATTTCTTGCTCAGACAAATCCTTGGTAACTTTAACAGTCCTCCCTTGGATGTGTTTCAGGTTCTTTGGTGACTGCCACTATGTTCATTCACACATAATAGTCTCTGAAGCTGGGACAAGCTAGTTACTGCCTTTGTTCTGAACTCCAGTCCCAGTCTGAACGAACAGCCTCTCCCAAAGGAACAGAGCAACATTAGGTTCCTCATATTGTAACTTGATTCATAGATTTCCAGGCCAGAAGGGACCATTGTGAGATCATCTAGTCTGACCTCCTGTGTAACCCAGGCCGGAAGACTTCCCCCAGTAATTCCTAGATCACATCTTTTAAAAGCGTCCAGTCTTGATTTTAAGATTGTCAGTGATGGTGAACTTACCACAACCCACTGGAACAATTCACCAAGGTTAATGACTCTCCCTGATTAAAACTTTACACCCTTCTAGCTTGCATTTTACTTGAGCAAAGCCTGACTTCCCTCACCCTGCTCTTCTGCTCAAGGTGCTGTTGAAGACATAAAGGGTATTTCTTCACTGCAGCTAGCCCAGGTGTTGCCCTAATCCCCCATCCCATTCACACACACACAACCCTCTCACCTGACTTTGGCACTTTTAACCCAGGCTAAACCTGGCAGGGAAGGTGGGCTAGAGCCCAGGCGCTGCTGTCATTTGGGGTGGTAACCCATCCGCTTTTGCAGTGGGAACGCAGGCTCAGTCGCTCCAGTGCTGTCCCACAATTGCCCCGTGTGCCCAGAAAGAGAGACAAGTTCTCCCACAATTCCCTGAGTCCCTCCGGTTAGTGCAGCCCAAAGAACCACGGGATATGCCCCCAGGAGCTGTAGTGACAAACCCAGGGAGTGCAGCACCCTACGGGGAGCAGTAACTTGGGTAGGGCTTTCCACCATGGCTGCTCACTCCCGCTGTAGGATAACCCGGATGCTCCAACCTGAATGTCAGCCACACAGGCTAACTGCGATGAAGACCTGCCCCAACAGGGTTATCACCTAAGGCTCATGTGATCCCATTCCTAAACGGCACGCTCAGGTTATGATGCCCAGTCGAGAATTTGCAGTGGGCTGGTGGAGCGCATATATTTTAGCCACTTCATTATGACAAAGCTCTGTCATAAATTGCCACCCGAAACCGCTCTAGACTAGACTTGAGACCCAGACTGCTGACTGCTACCTTTGAGAGCCTTGCTCTTTCCAGACTCAGTCTGCATTAGTGAACATAAGGCCAGATTTTTGGAGAGACTACAGCTGCCATTTAGATACCTGAATGAAGTGGCCACGCTCTTAGCAACACAGAGCACCCAGCTGGGAGAGCTGGGGTCCTGAGCTCTTCTTTGAAAATCTACTATGTAAGCTATCACTGAAATTAGCTTCTGTACCAGATGACTGGAGGGTAACTACTATAACACCATATTTTTTAAAAAAATGGTTTGAGGCGATTCTGCCAAGTAAGCCCAGCTTCAGTAACAGGCAAATTGGTTGAAACTGGAAGAACAGAATTATCACACATAGATAAGCAGGATCTGTTTGGGAAGAGTCAGCACAGCTGTTGTAAAGGGAAATGCATGCCTCAGTCTATCCCAATTCTTTGAGTGAGTCAACAAGCATCTGGATAAGGGTGGATACAGTGTGCTTGGACTTTCAGAAAGCTTTTGACAGGGTCCCTCACAGGAAGCTCTTAACCAGTAGTTATGGGATAAAGAGGGAGGGTCCTCTCATGGATCAGTATCTTATTAAAAGATAAAACAAGGAGGAGTCCTTGTGGTAGCTTAGAGACTCCTTGTTGTTTTTGCTGATACAGACTAACACAGCTACTCCTCTGAAACCTGATTAAATGATAGGAAACAAAGGATAGAAATAAATGGTTAGTTTTCAGGAGAGAGAGAGAGAGGTAAATAGTGGTGTCCCCCACAGATCTGTATTGGGACCAGTGCTGTTCAACATATTCATGAATTATTTGGAAAAAGGGATAGACAGACAGACAGTACAAAATTATTCAAGATAGTTAAGTCCAAATCTGATTACAAAGAGTTGCAAAGGGATCTCACTAAATTGGGTGATTGGGCAACAAAACGGCAGATGAAATTCAGTGTCGATAAATGCAAAGTAATGCACATTGTATGTGTAGTTAGGATTATGTTTTCCAAAATGGTAGCATCTAAATGAGCTGTTACCATTCACGAACGAGATCTAGCAGTCATGAATGGTTCTCTGAAAACATCTACTCAATTTGCAGTAGAAGTCAAAATAGCTAACCCTTTTAGGAACCATTGGGAAAGGAATAGATAATAAGAGAGAAAATATCGTAATTCCACTGTATAAGTCCATGGTACAGCCACAACTTGCATAATGCATGCAGTTCTGGTCATTCCATCTCAAAACTGATATATTAGGATTGGAAAAGGTACAGAGAAGGACGACAAAAATGATTAGGGGTATGGAAGAGCTTCCATACAAGGAGAGATGAAAAAAGACTGGGACTGTTCATCTTAGAAAAGAGACGGCTAAAAGGGATATGATAGAAGTCTATAAAATCATGACGAGTGTGGAGGGAACAGGGAAGTGTTATGAACCTCTTAAAGCCCTGGTCTACACTGTGGTGCGGGGGAGGGAATTGATCTAAGGACTTGGCTACACTTGCACGTTATGCCACAATAAAGCCACCTAGAGCACTCCAGCTTACTCCCCGTCCACACTGGCAAGACATGTAGAGCGCTCCTGGTACTCCATTTCGGCGAGAGGGATAACCTTTATTGAGTATTGGCTGGGATGCCCCAATGTCAGTGTGAACAATGAGTTGCATTACTACACGCTGATTGATCTCCGGAAACATCCCATAATCCCCTTAAATCAAGTGGCTACTCTTGCCATTGTTGTGAAATCAGCTGCAGGAATGTGGAAGTGCCCTTTCAAAGCTCCATTTCGCACAGACGGCTGCTTATCTGCTCTGAGAAAAAATGAACATTTACTGTTTGCAGTGAGGTGAGTGGCCAGGAGGTCTGAACTTACAATATAGCGTGCTGACACACTCTCAGCACCCCAAAAACTCACTCTCCCCCAGCATACACACAACACACTCCCCCCACCCCCTGCATTTGAAAAGAATATTGCATCCACTTGAATGCTGGAATAGCTGCCCATAATGCACTGCTCCCAATGCTGCTGCAAATGTGGCCATGCCAGTGCGCTTGCAGCTGTCAGTGTGGACAGACTGTGGCGCTTTCCCTAGTGCACTCTCTGAAGGCTGGTTTAACCCAAAGCGCTCTACAGCTGCAAGTGTAGCCAAGCCCTCAGATATGCAACTTCAACTACGAGAATACTTAGTTTGACTTACCGCAGCGTCTTCATGGTGGTGAGTTGACTGCTGCTGCTCCCCTGTCGACTCCGCCTGCACCTCTCGCAGCGGTGGAGTACAGGAATCGACGGGAGAGTGCTTGGGGATCAATTTATTGCGTCTAGACTAGACGCGCTAAATCAACCCCCGGTAAATCGCTATCCGGCAGGTAGTGTAGGCATGCCCCAGCAAACACAAGAACTGTGGGTCACCCAACTGAATTAATAGGCAGTTGGCTTAAAACAAAAGGAAGTACTTCTTCGCATAGTGCATGGGCAACGTGTAGAACTCGTTGCTGAGGATATTGTGAAGGCCAAAAGTATAACTGAGTTAAAAAAAATAATTAGACACATCCTCCCTGAACTTATCTATCAGTGGCTATTGGCCAAGAAGATGAAGGATGAAACCTCATGATCTGGGTGTCCCCAAACCTTTGACTGCCAGAAGCTGGGACTGGATGACAGTGGATGGATTACTCAGTAATTGCCCCGTTCTGTTCATTTCCTCAAAGCACCTGGCACTGGTCACTGTCAGAAAACAGGATACTGAGTTAAATGGACCATTCGTCTAACTCTCTATGGCCATTCTTATGTCCTCTGCATTTCTGC
The DNA here is from genome assembly GCA_007922305.1 of Dermatemys mawii. Lineage (NCBI taxonomy): Eukaryota > Metazoa > Chordata > Testudines > Dermatemydidae > Dermatemys > Dermatemys mawii. Next base: position 4,534,671 of record ML677507.1, read on the forward strand.
AGAGGGTTAAAGGAAATCGCTCAAGGTTAATAAATAAATAAGATCTTCAGCTGTTTTCTTTTTTTCCCCTTCTAAATCACATTGGCAGCATGACAGGCTCACGTTGGCTGGGAGGAATAGTCTCCATTAATCCGTTCCTGAAGATCCCATCTGAATTAAACAATATTTTTTTAAAAAAAGTTTTAAATGCTTCCCTTGGGTGCAGACATTGTCAGGTAGAGGGAGAATCTGTCCTACCCCAGAAACGGTAATGTTTGCGCCATTTCAGATGCCCATATGTCCACGTATATTGTAATGGGAGTTGACATGGAGAGACCACCCCGGACTCTGCTGTGACTGTGAATTTCAAAGCAAGTAATTAAACCACATCAGTAAAGCAGCTCTTATAGGGAAGAGGGAGAGGAGCTCTAAGCCTAAAAGAGGGAGCATTCTCAGGAAAGATAGGAATGTTGAAATGAGTCCCCTAGGGGGCCTTAAATCTTAAACACTTCCACATGACCTCAGTCGCTGGCAGATTCAGAACACCCAGGGTAGTTCCCTTTCCACTGAGTGACCTTAAGAAGGTCTCCTATTTTCACTGGGTTTCCTCCCTTTCCCCCCGCCTTCCCCAGCCCCTTTTGTCCAGGGTTAAAAAGTGGCTGCTTGGATCTGATGGGATTTCAGATATGTTGGAGATACAAAACTCTGTGGTTTAGGGCTCCTTTCCAGAGCTCTTCAGATGCTTGGCCACAGTCTGCGAAAGTCTTGCATTGGTTCACAGTGCTTGCTTTGCACATATGTAAGTGTGTGTATTTAAAAAAAAACATGAGTTTTCTTAAGCTATTTTAAAAGGAGTTATTGACGTATGCAGATGTGAACTGGAAGCTCTGCTTACGGAAGATAATTAACCCTTTCCAGCACAGTAGCATATTCAGTCCTTTATAGTATATAACGTAGAACCACCATCTGTTCAGCCATTCTGTTTTTGGTTGCTTATAACTTGGACAAACTTTAACTGTTTGGGCAGAAATTTTTCATGGCAGGTGTCTGCCTCACGCTGATATATTTTTTTTTCTGCCAAACCAGTTCAGCAGTTTCAGAGAATGGGGCTAAGCGAAAATGTTTTGCAATCTTTAAAAAAAGAGAGGTCACCAGACTTCTTTTTTTTTAAAAAAAAACAACTCAAGTGCCCCCTGGTTTGGCTCAGGGACTTGAAATGTGGCGGGGAGGGGACTGATCCTTGTGTCCAGGGATGGACCTTTATCATCCCTGTGAAAATCTTGCAAAGTTTCCCAGGCCTTTGAAAACCACACGTAGAGACTTGCTGGAGTTTTGCAGCTAAATTCCCTGAAGATTCCATCTGCAGAGAGCATGGTCCAGTCTGGGGTTGAGCAGGACTTTCCTTGCAACTGTGGTTTCCGACTGCTCCAGCCTGAGTGTAGGTCCAAACCCCAGAATTCTCTTTTTTTTTTTTGGCTGTGGATGCTCCTCCTGCTGGGCCCAGAGACGAGAAAAGCCAGGCAACCTTAATTCTGCCATTTCCTAACTTCTGTTTTGTGCTTGGCTTTGCAACCTTCATGATCTTTTAAGGGGACGGGTGTGCATGCACGTGTGCAATTTAGTGTTTGTTTTGCTGGTTAGGTGAGTGCTGTGGTTTGTGAAGGCAAGCAAATGCAATGTACGGTCATCATGTGGAATGCTAGCACCATGCAAAGGAGGCAGAAGGGCAGGATGGTAGCAGGAAAAACAACCAACAGGAGGGCAGAAGTATGTACAAGGAGACAGCGCAGGGAATTATTATATCTTGCACCATATCACACCTCTCTTCTGGTCACTGTCCTGCTGCAGTCCTGCCCTTCAGCCTGTAACTTACCCCAGTGTGTACATCACCTTTGATGTGTTTTCCTGCTCAAACAGTTTTGTCATCTAAAAATAGCCGGAAAGGGGAATGAAAGGACAGCCACAGGGAGTGAGAGGGACCGGGGGTTGAGTTGGAGTGGCTTGGCTGGCTGGAATCCCCAGTCTCTAAACATTAATTTTTAAGTCAGTATTGAGTCTCTAAGCCCTTTGTGGTTGTCAAGAGGACCTTCAAAATACAGTGCAAACCAATGCAGCAAGGTCTGCTTGAGTCTCCAAACAGCTTGTAACAATAGCTGAGAGGCCTGTGTTGTCCCCTGTTCATTGCCAAGGATGTTGACTCTAAATCCTAATGTGTCTCTCAATGTCAGCTTTGCTAACTATTTCACTCCGGGACACAGTATGCAAAAAAGAGGGACTATCCTATTAAGAACTCCAGCGTTCTGACGAGAGCGTCTCGTTTTGGCATAAGTGGGCAGAGCTTGGGCAGGGGGTGGAGCCTGGAATAGTATTGGCCTTCCTCCCCTTCCCCCCTCCTCCTTTGTCCCTCCGCCAGAGCCCACCGCATCAAACCACTTGTGAAGACCATCCCTCACAAAATGAGAGGAATTCACCCTTTTTTTGAGGGGGGGAACTTGGGGGGCAATTTCCCTTGAAGAGTGAGCGGTAAAAGCTGTTAGCTACAGTAATACAAACAACAAATGCTTTAAAAACAGAGGCTGGGAGCAGGTGACAGGGCACCTCTCTCCAGAGGCCATGGGTGTAGGGGGGGACACACTGGGTCCCTCAGAGTTGCTGCTTGGCTTGTACTGAGCGTGCTCACACAGCCTGAGCATTTTCAGCAACATTTTCTGAAGCCGCTGCTCTTGCTCTGCTCCCCCCCCCCCCCCCCCCCCGGTCCCTTCCAGCAGGTATGGGTTGCCTCTGCCTTTCTCTATAGTGTGAGCTTACTTCCCCTGTGAACTGGCTGTCTGCTTTCCTCATCGCCCTCTGCCGGCGGCAGCAGCCCTCCTCAGGTTGCCACCTGCACAGCTGTCTGTTTGCTCCCAGAGTTTGTTCTATAATTCAAACAGACTCCCCCAGAAGTGCCACTGAAGGGACCGCGTTTGGCTGCCTGAGAATAAATGGCTTTCCCAGAATAAGAAGCCTGATCTTGAATGCCCAGCAAGGCTTAGCATAGTGACACCTGGCTGGGCCGGGGGAGCTCCTTGCACCAGCAGCAGAAGTAGGGTGGATGGGCCCTGCTGGCCTTATGCCACAGGAGCTATATGGGCAGTGCTATTCCCACAGCAACAAGGGAATGACCCCATAGGGGTCTGCTATGCAGGTGTCCTCTGCCGCCCACGCTTGACTGCCTGCTTTCCCCTCTAACTGCAGCAGCAGCTTGCTCTGAGGCTCTGTTCCTCTGACGGTGCAAGCGAATGGGCGTGAGTACCTGCACAGGCTGCTCTGGTCCTTTCGTGGCTCCATCACCAGCTCCCTGCATCAGGCTCTGCCTCCTGGCAGGTATCGTGGAGGCGGGAGGGAGGAGCTGGCAGAGAATCAGGGTGCAGATGGGGTGTTACTAAGATGTGTAGGGAAGAGGCTGGAAATGCAAAAGGGAAAGTGTGCAGCAATGGGGGAGAGCTTAAAAGCAAATAGATGCCCAGCTTTAAGGCTAGTTAAACTCGTGTGTGGTCATTCACACTTCAGTGGAGGCTACAAGAAAGCAGCCAGCGATGGTTGCATTGAGCAGCTGGTGTTTCTCTCTTGGGGCAGGTTGGGGAGTGGGATGAACTTGGAAGCTGAGCAAGAGCAGAAGGATGACTTTGTGTTAAATTACTGTACTGGGATTTGAGAGACCTCGGTTCAGTCTCTGGCTCTGCCACAGACTCCCTGTGTGGCCTTGGCCAAGGCACTCAATATCTGTGCTGCTGTCCCCATCTGTACAATGGGGGTGATAGTTCTTTATCCCTGCGAGGATACATTCGTTGTTTTTTTAGATACCATGAAGATGAGCGCCAAAGAAAAGCCAATAAATAAAGAAGGCTTGATCAGTGTTGGATGAGGCACTTCCAAAGCAGCTTGTGGGACGCGTTGGCCAGGCTGGGGAGAAATGTGGGTAGGGGTGTGATATTGCCCTCTGCTGGCTGGTAGTTACACTTGCGTGTGTGGTTATAGCTCTCTCTAGTGTAGTGATTCTCAGCCAGTGGCGCGTGGGCTACTTGTGGCCCAATCAGCACACAGCTGCGGTCCACGTGACATCTTTTGGGCCATACAAGTAGTATATAGTGTGGATGAGGCCCACATAACGCATAGAGAGAGGCATGTGGCCCACAGTAGTAAATAAGTTGAGAACAACTGCTCTAGTGGCTAGCCTGCTTAAGGCTACATCACTGCTGTACATCACAATTCTACTGGCACTAACAGAGATTTTTCCTTAAAGTGCTGGGTTTGCAGCACAGCAGACCCGGAGTGCTAATCCCAGTTGGATCATGCCCATTCTTGTGTCTTGGTGACCTGCTCCCTGTGGGGACTTGTCAAACCCAGAGTTCGACAGACCTCAAAACAGAAGACCTATCTGTTGGCTCACGGTTTTGTTTGAACTTCATAATAGGGAGCGGGTGTTTGATTTGAATGATTTTACTGATGCAAGGCAACGAAGCTCATTGATGGGTGCAGATATAAAGTTCTGAATTAAAAACTGGGCAGTGTGCTGGGAACACAATTCAATTCTGTGCGCTATGGACAGAGGCCGTGCTTTGTTGCGTAACTGTAGATACGCATGTGTAGCAATTTACTTCCTGTGTTGTGAGAAACAATGTAAGAGCCTACCAAGAATATCCGCAGTTAGGGCAGGGACGTGGGCTGGGGCAGGTAGCAGAGACATCTCTAGTGCCACATTCTCAAAACCTGCAGCGGACTAACTGGTAAGTCTCATTGCTCAGATTGAAGCCTGCTTAGCTTTTTTCTGATAAAGGTGCTCGTTATCTACTGTGCTTACCTTTAAAAAGATCTCTCGGGAGCTCTGTGCAACTTCATTGGAAGCTCAGTGCCCCTAACTCTCATGAGTTTTAACACAGGTCTAAAGTGCCAGCTCCTGGAGGCAGGTGACAGGTGAGATCCTTATGCTTCCTTTACCAAAAAAGTAGGCATCTCACCCGCATGTTTTAAGAAAAAAAGCTTGACAGCGGGGCCCAAATGCACCCTAAAAGCTGAAGCCAGCAGGTAAATAATTCTCCTTCCTCTCTCCTCGCTTGTTGAAAAATAATAGATTTTTAAACGTAATGATTTGGGAGGCAGCGGGATGACTAGCGTTGGGGTTAGTAGTACTGCAGCAGTGAAGAGGCCTTTCTGCAATTTAAAGCTTGGGTGCTGCTTGCCTAGAAATTCTCTCCAGGTGCTCCCAGGTTATTCCTGTGGGAATTCTGTGCCAAAAAATTAAATTTTGCACATAGTATTTTCAAATTCTGCACAATTCTGCATATTTTGTTTATCAAAATAAGAAAAAGGTTCAGGAAATGTTTTTTCGAGAAATAGATTCCTTACTAGGCATATTAATGCAGAACTATGAGTAATAATTCATTTAAGCTACAATAAAGAACCGTATTTGCCGCACCCCTCAGAAGCAGTGCAAAGGCTTGAGGAAGTCAAGGGTAACAGAGGAATTGAGGGATAGGGAAGTAATTGCTGGGAAGGAGCTTAGGAGTGAACTTGGAGGCAATTGGCTGTGGGTGGGAAAAGTACGAAACAGATTTGTATGGAGAGTGGGGAGAGATTTAGAGAGCTTCCCCCATGCAGACCCTGGCTGACCATTAGCCTCTCCCATTCAGTCAGGCACACACTCCCATTCAGCCTCTGCCCCAGTCTGTCCTCCCCCACTAGTGCTTATGAGCCCCTGTCTGCGACCCCCCTCAGCAGCCTCACTCTGTCTGTCTCTCCCTGTCTCCGGACCTGACCTGACAGGCACTGTGAAGAAAGCAGACTCTTTCTCTTCTCCAGCTGGCGAGGAGCTGCTGCTCTATTCTGTTGCCACAGCACCCTCTGGTAGGCAGAAAGTGGAACTGCAGCAACTTTCCAGTAGCAGCTTTTTTTCTGCACGAATACTTAAAAATATGTGCGGCTCATTACTTATGCACACGTGGTGGTGCAGAATTCCCCTAGGAGTACCAGGTGGTGGTAGTAATACGTAGTTCATCTTTGATTCATACTGTGTTGTATGCCATTATTGCAGGGGTTCTCAGCCTTTTTCTTTGAGCCCCTCCCCCTCCCCCAACACGCTATAGAAACTTCATGGCCCAGCTGTGCCACAACAGTTTTTCTGCATATAAAAGCCAGGGACGGCATTAGGGGGTAGCAAGCAGGGTAGCTGCCCAGGGTCCCAGGCCACAGGGCGCATCACAAAGTTAAGTTGCTCAGTCTTCAGTGTTAGCCACAGGTGGTAGGGCTTGAGGCCCCAGGCTGCACTCCTGTACAATGGGGCTCTGGTTTTCTGCCTTGGGCCTTAGCAAGTTTGACACCAGCCATGCTTGACGGACCCCTGGCTGAGAACCACTGCCTTATAGAACTTTATCTTTGCTCCATAAGGATTCTTAGATGGGATTTTTTCCCTCACTTTTTTTTTTAAAAAAACGACTTGTTTCTCGGCTACCTTCCCTTGAGAAGATCCTTGAAAGCTAGTGGAAAGTGCTGAATGCCTTATTCCAGGGGGTTATTTAATTTATAATTCTCACTTCAGGAGAATGTGATGGAGAGGGTGCAGGAAATGTTCATTCGTTTCTAGCTTGCAGGCATGTTCTTCCCTGTGTGTGCTCAACTTGTCTTTTGGGGCAGCTAGCATAGAGCATTCAGGTGGGCAGATTATCTAGATGAGTTTGTATGTACTGACTCTTAGAAACGCACGTCATGCTGGTCAGAGTTCAGACTGGCTTGGCAGGGAATTGTGGTCTAGTGTTTAGACCAGCGGTGTCCAATATGTTCACCACTAGCCACATGTGGCGAATAAACTATGGAATTGTGGCTTATACATGAGCAATGCGTTGGTGTGTTGAAGATACTTTTTCTGCAGTAAATTTTATAAAATCCAAGTACAGATCAGGAAAAAGAATGCAAAGTGTCACCCTAAGTAATTTTGTGTGAGTAGTACCCATTATTTTTTGTAATGTCTGCTTGTTTTTGATATTAATAAAAATCAGTTTTAAATGTCATTAGCAGTATGTTTTTAAATCCTTTTTTATAATGTGGCAAATAAGAAAAATTCAAAACCGTAAGTGTGGCTAGCATCGAATTTCTCTTGAACACCACTGGGCTAGACCATGGCTTCTATGCTCAGCTTCGCTCACTGTGTCTCCCTGGATCAGCTGCTCAGCTTCTGTTTCAGTCTGCTTGCTTCTGAAGTAGGGATGCCCGGCTGCATCACAGGGCCGGCCTGAAGCTGAGTGCCACTAGGGTGACCAGATGTCCCCATTTTATAGGGACAGTCCCAATATTTGGAGCTTTTTCTTATATAGACACCTATTACCCCCAACCCACCGTCCCGATTTTTCTCACTTGCTATCTGGTCACCCTAAGCGCCACATAACTGGCACGTTGATAGTTGCTGCTTATTGCAATTGACTTTGAGAATTACGTTCCTCCTGACTCTGTCTTTTTGGAGTGATCAGTCTAATACAAGAATAATGCAGGACAAGATTCCCGTCTCCTCTTCACTGGATCAGTTTGGTTTCTGCTTCTCGCTTCAGTCCCAGCGTCAGCATCTACCCTCCATTACAGGGCACAGCGCAACTGGAAAGTTGAACCCTTCAAGAGACGAGCGGTGGAAACAGTACAGGCATGTCGCATCTAACGCGAGGGTCCCGTGCCGCAGTTTCCGTGTAAAGCGGAAACCACGTATAGCCAAAACCCCATTGACTTCAATGGCGGGCGAAATTGCCCGCCCTAAAGAAAGTTTTATATTTTTAGTTTTCCCTTTCTTTTTCTTTTTTTTTTTTTTTTTTTTTTTGGTCGACTGCGTGACACGTTTGCTTTCACAGAACTAGAAGAGAGAGGCTGAACACACCACTGCAAATTAGAAGATGGGACCAGGCGTTGCTTTGTGCCTTGTTCCAAGGGCTGCATCAACTTTCACTTCCATAGCATTGCATAGAGTTGGCTTCCTTAAGAGCTACCCTTAGCTCTCCATGAACTCTGGGTCTTCTTGGGTGATAGTAGTGAAGATATAAAAACAACCCGCTTAACCAGTCGCTATAGTGCAGAGACTGTGGGAATCATAGGCTATCAGGCTGGAAGGGACCTCAGGAGGTCATCTAGTCCAACCCCCTGCTCAAAGCAGGACCAATCCCCAACTAAATCATCCCAGCCAGGGCTTTATCAAGCCTGACCTTAAAAACCCCTACGGAAGGAGATTTTACCACCTCCCTAGGTAACCCATTCCAGTGCTTCCCCACCCTTCTAGTGAATTTTTTTTTCCTAATATCCAACCTAAACCTTCCCCACTGCAACTTGAGACCATTGCTCCTTGTTCTGTCACCTGGTACCACTGAGAACAGTCTAGATCCATCCTCTTTGGAACCCCCTTTCAAGTAGTTGAAAGCAGCTATCAAATCTCCCCACAGTCTTCTCTTCTGTAGACTAAACAATCCCAGTTCTCTCAGCCTCTCCTCATAAGTCGTGTGCTCCAGGCCCTGAATCATTTTTGTTGCCCTTTGCTGGACTCTTCCCAATTTTTCCACATCCTTCTTGTAGTGTGGAGTGGAGTAGCAATGCACAGCAATGCTGCACAACAGCCTAGGAAGCAAAGTGAAGAGAAACAATGCCATTGCAAGTGCCAGGTGAGTAAAGGTAGGCAGAACGTCACTGATCTGCTGTTTGTCCAGGACATGAGTGCTGGCGTGGTTGTGATTTGGTGAGCACTTCTGACAGCATATTGGTGCTTAATGCTGTCCTGGTGCGTAGAATTTTAGCCACCACTTGCTAACCTCGCTATCTAAGGAGGGCACCTGCAAGGAATATCCAAATCCTGACCCAGCCAGACCCTACTTAGTCTGTGAGATAACACGAGCACAGCCTAGGAGGCACGATTGTCAGTAATGCCTTTCAGCAGTGGCTGCTTCATGGTGGCCATTTGAGGAGTTTATTAGTCCTGGAACTTTCTCCCTTCTCCCAAAGGAGCTGGGATGTTGTGAGTGATGGTTGATCAGATTAATTTAAGGAACTATAGCTGCCCTCAAACACTTGCCGGGTGGAGCTATTCCAATAACTAGCTGCATGCTGTTGCCACTTACCTTGACTGCAAGAGAGTTGGGTTTTGTGTTGCACGTTGGGCAGCCTTTAAAGTCCTGCTCTGAAGCAATGAGTTTGTTGCACGTGGGACAAGTCCTGTCCAATAGTCTGTGCACAGAAAACTGGTTTTCTGGGTGTGGCAGCTCAGATTGCCCTGTTGCTAGGAAAAGATGCAGCAACGGAGGTTGTTTCCGAAATCCTCCTACATCAAATTGCGTATTCCATAGGTGATGAAAGGCCACGGGGAGCTTCCTCTCGGTGTCTGTGCCTAAGGAGTTTGAACTGAAAAGGGCCTGTTGGGTCACAGCTAGTCCATTGCCCTGGGGACAGCGCAGGATGATTCCCCACTGTATATTGTCCTGGTACTTGTGGAGACAAGGGCAAATAGCATGATCTGAATTGTCTAAACTGTGGCCCAATTCTGCTCCATAAGTTGTCAATGGCAATAATGCCTCATGCTTTTGGAGCACTTCTCACCCCACTGATCTCAAGGCTCCTGTGCTAAGTTCCTCCCGGCCATCCCATCCTGGACCCCAACCCCCTGCTCCAGGCTCAGCCCAGAGCCCGCTCCCACACACTGAACCCCTCAGCCCCAGCCCAGAGCCCACTCCCACACCCACTCCCGCATCTCAACCTCCTGCCCCAGCCCAGTTAAAGTGACTAGGGTGGGGGGAATGGAATAAGCGGGGCAGGGCTGATCCTGGGTTGATCTTAAATTCAAAGTGATCTTGTGTGTAAAAAGACTGGAGACCACTGATCTAGACCAGGGGTCTTCAAACTCCCCTCCCCACCCCGCGGCCCCTTTCCGCAGAGGGAAAAGTCTGGCGTCCCCCAGGGTATGTCCACCGAAATGCTGCCATAGAAAGTGGAAGCTGTTGCTTTCTGTGGCGGCATTTTGGCGAGACTGAAATAACCTGCCCGGGAGTTTGGCGGCCTCCCGGGTGGGCTTGGCAGCGGCGCTGAGGTCTCGCGCACCCCCTGGAGTGGGCTCATGCACCCCCGGGGTGCGCACATTCCAATTTGAAGACCACTGATCTAGACTAACTATCTCCATAACATGGTGTTTCCTCATGTGCCTATCACATTCATAGTTCAGCATTTATGCTCTCTGGGGTCATGGTGGGCTGAGTAAATGACTAAGCATCTAGAACATTAGTAGGCACTAGAAATTAGGTTTTATTTAAATAATTTAATTTAAGTCACAGTTTGGCAAGCAGCCAAATCTGAGATCCCAGTTGTCCTTGAACCAGTCAGCTCACAATATTGTTACCACGCCGGCACTGAAGCGTCTCCAAAGCATTTCTCAGAGTTCTCGCGAGCCAGCAGCCCATTTTTAGAATGGCGTTTCTGCCTACGCAGGGAATCCAGACGCAAGTTTGTGAACCAAGCCCAGGATGGAAAGGAACAAACTGGGCAAGCATGTATCAGTTCCATTCCTTGCTATGCTCCAAGGACTCTCCCATGTATAGTGCATAGCAAGCCCTTCACTTCTGCTGAGTGCACACTTGGTGACGTCCCAAAAGCAGATCAGGTTCACCCTTTGGAAAGAGAGTTCACAGGGGAGGGTAGAGAAAGCTGTCCCCTCTGGAGAGAAATATTATTCCACCAACAACGAGCTTCTGCGAGGGATAACTGAAGCTTGTGCACCTGCGTTGAGTCCAGTTTACCTTGACCCTCATTAAGTAATGCTAGTCCAGCCCCCTCCTACCTTGAGTAATTTAAGGATGCAACTGAAGCCTATAAATCATTATATATTTTATGTAGCTGGTTAATGGACATCCTGACATAGAAATCTTGTTAGGAATAAGCCCAAAGTGCTGTCTGAGGAGTCCTATCAGTGTGAAATGCAGCAACTTCGGAAGTGGGATCCAACAGAGTCCCAGAGTGAGTGGACTGGACGTTTCTGGCCCAGGAGAGCTCACCGCCGCAAACGTATCCTCTTGTATAAAGTCAGGGGGAAATCTAATCTCCAGGCTGAGCAGAAGACCCCTGTGTTCATTAGCTCGCCTGTAAGTACATTCCTCACCCAGCAAACCCCACAGCATTTCCCTCATGAGCAGTCACACAGTGCTCACTGCACAATATCGGAAGACACAAATTCATTATAGCACGAGAGCTTTGGGGGAAAATAACGTATTTCCCTCCCTCTCCCTCCCCAAACGGAGCAGCAGCCCTGCCCAGCCTCCTGGGGACTTCAGGTCCACTCCAATCACTTTCAGTACAAATCTATCTCAGCCAATTAAGTGGTATCATGCAACGATCTTCAGGCTCTTGGCTGCCCTTCGGGTGGATTTGCTCAGGAGAGAAGATGGTTTTTCCAAGCTCTAATGCTTACAGAGTGTCAAGTTATTTATAACCAGTGCTGTGCTGTAACTTCTCCATGGATCGAAACCCAGCTTTGTACGTCAACAGGCAACGGGCAGCCAAATTGGTTTGTCTGAAATAACGCACACCTTTCAACAGCGGAGAAACTGCCAGTTCTCCTCTCCGCTACCCATTTACTGTACCTGTGGGCAGCATGCTCTGGGAGTGACATCATGAGATGCTACACAGCCGTGTTATGTTATGGGACTGCCACCGGCGTGTATGGTGATTTACAGGCTTACGGCAGAGCCTCTCTCACAAGGAACTTAGAGGCAAAGTGACTTCTGCTCCCTTTTTAAGTCCAAGTGGTCCAGCAGATAGAGCACCAGACTGGGACTCGGGAGAGCTGGGTTCTATCCAAGCATTCACTTCACCTGTACATCCCTCAGTTTCCACATCTGTGAAGAGGGCTGATATTGCCAACCCCCTGCCTGCCCTGGGCCCACATTGCTCCCAGAAGTGGCTGGCACGTCTCTGCAGCTCCGGGGGGGTTAGGTGGGGGACAGCAGGCAGCTCCATGTGCTGATACTGTCCTTGCTCCCCAGTGCTGACACTGCAGTGCCCATTGGCCAGAAACTGCGGCCAATGGGAGCTGTGGAGGCAGTGCTTGCGGGCATGGGTAGAACACTGAGACCCGCTTCCGCCCATCTCCAGACCGCAGAGACGTGCCAGCAGCTTCTGGGAGCAGTGTGAGGCCAGGGCAAGCAAGGAGCCTGCCTTAGGCCCTCTGCGCCACCGGACCTTTAGCAGCTGGAGATCGCGACTGACTGGCAGAGGCTCCTGGATTGACCAGTCAATGGCAATCTACCAGTTGATGACCGCTGGACTAGGTGATCCCAGTGATTGCGTCTGTCCTTCGAATCTATGAAAAGGGAGTTGGGGAGGAGACAGGTGACAGAAATGAAACGGTCCAGTAAGCTGATTTGGGGCCACGTCTGTAAATTATAAACATCCACCACTAAGTTTTTAGGAGTGATTTATGGGAATTGGGGTGGGTGGGGATTGGCAAACAGAAGGGCGTTCTGAGCATCAGAGGCTGCAGAGAGAGACATGCTGTAAGGGACAGACGTAGAGGGTGTAAAAGCTGGTGTCACTGGAGTAGAAAGCGCGAGGGAGGAGAGAGCCGGGCAGAGGTGTGTTGGGCCTGGAAAGCAAAGAGAAGCTTGAGCTTGTCCTACAGTACAGTTGGGAGCCAGCTAGGTGAGTGAGAAGGGAGGGATGTGGTTGAGGAGACGAGTGACATTGGAGCCCCCATGTGCCTGCTTGATTGAAGTTGGTAGTGTGGTCTGTTTGGGGGGCTGAGGGCTGAGCCTAGCGGTCAGCTAGGCAAGGCTGAGAACTTTCGAGTGAGGCTCTAGCTTGCTGTTCTTATCCCTAATCCCCTAGGCTCCCTTGAAAACTCAGGGAGAGCAAGGGTTTAAAAAGTCAGTTTCTGAGTGCCCAGAGTTACAGGCCATAAGCCTAACGTCATTACCAGTTGTCTGTAACTCCAGTACAGAACAGAATTATCTGACACATAAATGAAGACAATATGTGGGGGAAGAATCAACTCTACTTTTGTAAAAGAGATCATAACTCACCAATGTACTAAAATTCTTTATGGGTGTCAGTAAGCATATGGACAAGGGGGATCCAGTCGATATAGTGTACTTGGAAGCCTTTGACAAGGTCCCTCACCAAAGGCTCTTAAGCAAAGTAGGCAGTCATGGATTAAGTGGGAAAGGCCTCTTATGGATCAGTAATTGGTTAAAAGATAGGACACAAGGGTAAGAACAAATGGTTAGTTTTCACAGTGGAGAGAGGTACAAAGTGGTGTCCCTCAATGTTCTGTATTGTCACCAATGCTGTGCAACCTAGTCATAAAATGATCTAGAAAAAAGGGTAAACAGTGAGGTGGCAAAGTTTGCAGATAGTACAAACTACGCAAGATAGTTACGTCCAAAGCAGACAGTGAAAAGTTACAAAGGGATCTCAACGCTGGATGGCTGGGCAACAAAATGGCAGATGAATTCAGTGTTGATAAATGCAAAGTAACACACCTTGGAAAACAATACCAACCATACGTACACAATGATGGGGTCTAAATTACAGTAGAACCTCAGAGTTACGAACACCAGAATTATGAACTGACCAGTCAACCACACATTTTGTCTGGAACCGGAAGTACACAATCGGGTAGCAGCAGAGACAAAAGGAAAAAAATGCAAATACAGTACAGTATTATGTTAAGCACAAACTACTAAAAAAAATAAAGGGAAAGTTTAAAAAAATTGACAAAGTAAGGAAACTGTTTCTGTGCTTGATTCATTTAAATTAAGATGGTTATGCATAATAAAGTGTCAAAGCTGTATTAAGTCAATGTTCATTTGTAAACTTTTGAAAGAACAAGTATAACATTGTGTTCAGAGATACAAACATTTCATAGTTCCGAACAACCTCCATACCTGAAGTGTTCTTAACTCTGAGGTTCTACTGTAGCTGTTACAACTCAAAAAGTGATGTTGAAGTCCTCATGGATTGTTCTCTGAAAACATGTGCTGAGTCTTCAGCAGCAGTCAAACAAGCTAACGGAATGTTAGGAGCCATTAGGAAAGGGATAGGTAATAAAAGATAAAAAAACATCATCATACCACTATATAAATCCATGGTACATCCACAGCTTGAATGTTATGTGCAGTTCTGGTCACCCCATTTTAAAAAAGGATATGTTAGAATTGAGAAAATTACGGAGAAGGTCAACAAAAATGATTAGAGGTATGGAACAGATTCTATATGAGAAAAGATTAAAAAAAGACTGGGATTGTACAGCTTGGAAAAGAGATGACTAAAGAGGGGATATGATAGGCTATAAAATCATGAATGGTGTGGAAAAACTGAATAAGGAAGTGTTGTTTATCTCTTCACATAACATGAACCAGGGGTCATCCAATGAAATTAAGAGGCAGCAGATTTAAAAGAAATTAAAGGAAGTGCAGTAGATTCTCAATTATCCAGGATTGGGTTAACCAGAAAGTGGATTAACTAGGATGTCAAAAAATAAATAAATACGTGTAACTCTCAGGGCCGGCGCTGGCTTTGTTGCTGCCCCAAGCACAAAAAAACAAAACAAAAAACCCCAACCCACCAAGGCACAGGGCAGCCAGTGAACCAACACCCTCTCCCCCTGTGCAGGGTGGCTGGTGAACCAACCCTCCCTCCCCATATTTCCTATGGATGGTGATTATCCAGGATTTTCTTAACCAGAATTATTTTTTTCCCTGGCATCCTGGATAGTCGAGAGTCTACTGTACTTCTTCAGACGATGCACAGTCAATCTGTGGAATTCGTTGCTAGGGGATGTTATGAAGGCCAAAAGTATAACTGGGTTCAAAAAAGAATTATGTAGTTTCAGGGAGGATAAGGTGCATCAGTGACTCTTAACCAAGATGATCAGGGATGCAACCCCGTGATCTGGGTGTCCCTAAACCTCTTGACTGCCAGAAGCTGGGACTGGATGACAGGGGATGGGGTCATTTGATAATTGCCCTGTTCCGTTCATTCCCTCTGAAGCTTCTAACATTGGCCACTGTCAGAAGACAGGATACTGGGTGAGACGGACCCTTGGTCTGTCCCAGTATAGCCGTTCTTATGTTCTTACAGGTTATCCTATCAGCTCATGGGTGAGAGAAATCCTCTTCGGCAGCGTTGAACAATTGCCCAGTAACGTCCGTAGCAATGTTGAAAGCCGGTCTCAGCAGCTGGGTTTATGCCTTGGGACTGCTGAGTCCCAGCGTGCTGATGTGCTGATTGTGTTTAAAACACTCATTTGCAGCGGCTGAGACAGTAACCTACTTTCTGTGTCTGGTTCACAGCCCAGATAGAAACCAGAAAACCTGCATGTTGCCAGGGGTATGGGAGGGAGCCAAAGCTGTTCATGTTTTATTGTGCGGATAGCTGGGATACGCTGATTGGCTGGCAGAAGCGGAGACTGGCCTTGTGAATAATTCTCTGTCCCCAAACCTCTTCCCTCCCTCTCCTCCACATGCTCTCGTTTACTCTCTCAGTAGAGAAACTCTTTCCATTTCTTAAGCGATAGATATGGAATAAGGCAGGCTTTTTTCCAGCACAAGATCCCGTTCTGAGTTGCTGAGTTCCAGCATTCCCTTCGGTCAACATAGAAATCCCTGTGTACAGTTAAAACGTTGCTTGGGATTTCTGCTGTGTTTCGCTAGGGATAAGTCTTTTCTGATTTCTGTCCTGCCCTCCCCTCCCCATATCATTATTGTCCTTTCACAGACTCTCATCCCGGCGACCTGTCCTTCAGGTGAGCCAGGCTTGATTATTGGCTTCTTCTGCATTGTGCCAGCCCCACGTCTAGTTGGCTTGGATAGGGTGCTCAAGAGAGCCTTAGGGAAGTCTACACTAGAAATGCTACATTGCTGTAGCACGTCTGGTGAAGATGCTCTATGCCCAGCTTGACGAATCCCTGGGTGGGATGATTTAGTTGGGGATTGGTCCTGCTTTGAGCAGGGGGTTGGACTAGATGAACTCCTGAGGTCTCTGCCAACTCTAATCTTGTGTGATTCTATGGCTGGAGAGCGCTCTCCCATCAGCTGAATTACTCCACTTCCATGAGAGGCTGAAGCTGTGTCAGCAGGAGAACATTTCCCACCGACATAGCGCCTGTGTGGACAGCACTTAGGTCACTGTAACTTGCTTGGCTCAGGGAGGTGACTTTTTCACAGATGTAAGTTACATCAGCTTAAGCAGTTGTGTAGACCAGCCCAAAGGCGCGCTCTCTCATATCCACCCATTCGGAGCTCAGGAGACTGGATCAATGAGGTATATAGTAAAAGAAGAGATTTGTTGAGGCATTCTAGGCCGTTCCTCAGCAGCTAGCACTGAACTGTGTAGTACAGTCGGTCGTTGAACTGTAGTTTGTAGACTGTGATCAGGCAATTTGCAAATGGCTTTAACGCATTCTGTTGATTTCAGAATCCTTTACTGCTGCACTGGTTATGATTACACAGGTGGTAAAACCCAGTGCTTCTGCATTTTATATGCAGCTCGCTAGGTTTTAGTCTGAGAAGAGCTGCTGTATTGTGTTCCCCGGTGTATTGTCCTGTCCACACTGTAAGTTGGTTGATAGATGTTTATTCATAGTTAAACATGTGTGTAAAACACTCAGGTTTTAATTGTGCGAACACTCAGATACGTGGTGTGGTGTTGTGCGTGAGAATGTACACAGGTACTCAGTATATCATCGTCTAGTCCAGTTTTGCATTCCCATACAATTCTGGGAAACTATTCCACAGTGTTACAAGACGTCTGCCAGGCAGTCACCCTTGACGTTCAACTTCAATGTTAGCTTTCTCTCTTTAGATTCACTGTTCCTCAAAATGCACTGTACACGCAGATGTAGGCAGCTGGCAGGATCCCCTTTAACCAAGCTATAAACAATTAACTCTTCAAACAATTAACTCTTTAAACTCATCCTCTTAAACCAAATGCTTAGCCTCTTGGTCTTTGTTGTTGTTGTTGTCCTTGCCAATTTATTCTTTCTTTATGGTGGCGAGATGCCCAGAACTTAGTGTTCCAGGCTGGGTCTCACCACACCAGACATGGCTGGTTGAGGAGGGGAAGCTGTGCTTTACATTACAGTCTTTATGGGTATATATTGTAGGCTGATCAGTAGGTTAATATGGTCTAGCTGATAAAGTGCACGGGACTGGAAGTCAAGAGATGTAGGTTCCGTTCCCAGTCCTGCCACTGATGTGCTGTGATCTTGAGCAAGTCACATCACCTCCGTGTGTCTATTTCTTCTCCCAGATTGTGTCTTTCCATGTCTGGCTAGGATGTCTCTGCTGAATCGGAAGGGGTGATTTCAAGCTCAGGTAGATGCATATGTGCTAGCTTTGGTTAAGCAAATACACTAAAAATAGCAGGGTAGCCATGGTGGCATGGGTGATGGGTCAGGTTAGCAGCCCCCGATACAGTCATTTCGGAGACCTTTGATACGTATTTGGGGCAGGTAGCCGTCATGTCACTTGTGTCACTGTGTCCATGCTGCCGTTTTTAGCACATTAGGTCATTCAAAACTTGCCACAGATACATCTATCTGAGCTGGGAAATTCCAGCTCCAGTGTAGACATCCCCTTAGATCGTAAGTCTTTCTGGGGCAGGACCGATCTCTTACCGTGTGTTTGTATGTCACTTAGCACAGTGGAGCCTTGACTTCCTTTGCAGACCACCTTCTGGCCTGATGTTTAAGAAGCAAAGTTGATAAACACACACAAGCTCAAGTACCGGTAAATAGGAATGGCTGAGTAATGAGACTTGGCGTTTGTATAGCACTCTGATCTCGAGGGAGCTTTGAGTCACCTGAGTGTTTCGTACACATCAAGCCGGAGGGGGATGGGGTAGCAGATGTAACAGAAGTCTGTTCCAAGTGCTGCGTTCAAGCCTCTTTTACAAGCTGTGCATTTGTGTAGTACAAGTCATGCAAAGTACTGCTGGCAGAATGGTGTTCTCCTGAGTCAACCCAATTTGGTAATAAAATTCTAATTTGCATTTTGGATCCTATCAAGACTGAACAGATCCTGTAATAAGGCTGGTTACAACATTATGCCAATCCTGAGTATGCAATGCATTGAAAAAAGTTACTTCCCGGGCACCGTCTGCTCCTGCTATCACTACTTCAGATAATGCTCTCCGGTGCATTCTCCCTCTCTCTCTGTCTGGCAGTTTCCAGAGCACAGAGTCATAGGCTGAGGACTTTCTTTATGTTTGACCACAAGGAGCCTTCCACTGCTGGACAAAGTGTGTGGTCGCAGCAGCCGTGGAAAGGGCACTGTTCAGGTCTGAGTCAGACAGGAGATAATAGATGCTGTGCAAATGCAGGGATGCCTGAGTGTGGCTGTCTGAAGTGCCTTGGAACAAAAGAGAGCTGAGAAGAGCAGCTGCTGGTACCAGCTGATAGCAGGAGAGCTGAACAAGATAGGCCAGAAAAGTTTGCTTGGATTAGAGACAAGCATGTATCAAGCTAATCATGTTGTGTGTAGAGAGACTGGCATCAAAGAGTTGAAATAATACCCTGAATTCCAATCTGTAGATATTGATGGTGTAATTATTTCGGTTTAACCTGAGTGAAGTAGGGGGTGTGTGGTGCGGGTGAGGGGTGGTGGCAGGGATAAAGCATTAAGCGTTTCCATATCTCTTATATCTTTGCAGCTGTATTCCTCTTGTATCCCCAGGAGGGAATTTGCTGACACCAGGATAAAACGATCATGATGTTCTTTTCTGTTCCGCGGTGGAATTGTTGTAAACGTGCAGCCCCAAGCGTAAAGTCTGCAGGACGCAAAGTGAGGATGTTCAGTACCGTGGTGGTGGGCGCTGCCTAAGAACCCGGATAGACACAGTCCCTGACCCAAAGCATTGACGATTGGGACGGAATGGTGGGACTCACTGGGAAGCCCAGCAGCGTGCGCACGTTGGAGAGTTTTCATTGTGGGTGAGCTGTAAACTCCAAAGTGAACGTACAGAGTTGGAAGGGTTCTGAGGGATGCTGCTGATTAGCAAACTGGTCTGGACGCAGCCCTGTGCAGAGTTGATGTGACTCACAATGCTGCCATGAATGCTCACTGACTCAACGTCTTTCTGCCCTCCAGACACCCTCCGTGCAAGATACGGCCCATGCCTGGCTTGGGATCAGAAGGGGCTTTATCTTTGACACCATCGTTGCAGCTTCTGGATGAGCTGCAGTAATTTGGCTCTTATTCATGTAAAGAATCCTGGCATTTCTCCACCAAGGAAGAGCCATGCTTGCAGAGTCTTCTGAGTTATTCAGTGAGGTATTGCTCAGCTGTAGCTGCTAGCCTCCTGCTCTGTGGTGCACATTAGCTGTTATTTACTAGCATGGTAGGCCATGCGTTGTCTAAGAGCAGAACTAGCATAGATAGGAAAACTGGAGAGAGATTTCCTAGAACGCAGAGGTTGGTCAAAGTGTTTTGACTTGCTGGCCAGCCCTAACCATAAAGTTCTTTAAGCATGGTGCCCCCCCCTCACCCTCGGCTCAGTTCGCCAATATACTGTTTGTACCCCAGAGGGGTATCTTAGATTACCTACATATAGGATTCTTCATATCTTGCACTATAAAGAGTTAAGAGCTCCTTTGAACCGTTTCAACAGCTGCTGTGTTCCCTGTCAGAGGCGGTTCACTTTCACTGATGGGTAACGACCGTGACTGTGTATATTCTCATTGTTCACTAACCTTCAGGAACAGTTATTGCTCTCAGGCCTACACTAAAATGTTAGGTTGACCCAGCTATGTCCCTGAGGGATGTGAAAAATCCACTCCCGAGGGACATAGTTAAGCTGACCTAGCTCTGGTTTAGACAGCCCTATGTCGATGGAAGCATTCTTCCGTCAACTTAGCTACTGCTTCTCAGGATGGGAGAGCCCCTCCTGTTGCTGTAGTAAGTGAACTACTGTAGCGGTTTAAGTGTAGATGTAGCCCAGAGTCCAATGAGTGATGGAGTGAACTGGCAGTGCTGGAAAAGGTGGGTTAATTGTGGCTGGTGAACCATTTGTATTTTCCCCCATGAAAAGTAGCCTGTTTGACCAAGTAGCACAGTGACCATTAGCACTTACAGGATCCTTCCCACATTCAGTGTGTTGTACAGACAGATATTTTCATGGGAACCCCTTATTAAAAGGTGAGCAGGGCACAAATAGTTACACATCCCTTCTATCTTGAGGCTGAGGGTTCAGATTCCGGCAAGCACTAATATTGTCCCTTGGAGGGACCCATACAGTAGATAAAATGGTATGATGGTCTTAGTCCAGTTCCTAGGGAACAAATGTCTACCGTTACTGCTGCAACTGGTTAGATTGGTGGTTCATCGTAGTAGAAGGGCCAAGGAATTTCAATGAGCCCAAACACAGCTGGTTAAACGCACTGGTCAGGGTTCAGACAAGTTGGTTGATTTGGGCCATGTGGTGCTATGGAACTGTAATTCCCTCAGGGCAGGGACTGGATCTTCGTACAAGGTTTCCTACAGAGTCTAATTACTGACATAGTGAGAAGTTAAGATACTAGCAGGCTCCAGCTGACAAAGCTATAACAGGAGCCAGTAGCTGGAAGCTGAAGTCAGCACAATTCAGAGTGGAAATAAGATGCCAATTAACAGGAAGGGTAATCAGCTATTCTAGCAGGAGCTATTACCATGGATTGTGGTGACTTTCCATCCCTGCCAGCTTTCTCAAAGAAATGCTCAAATTCAACCACAGGTTGCTAGACTGGATGCAGGAGCCACTGGGCGAAGTCCTCTGGCCTGGATTATGCAGAAGGTCAGAGTGGATGATCACAGTGATCCCTTTTGCCCTTCAAACGTGTGACTGAGGAGAAAACAAGAAGTGGGTGATGGTTATTCTGGTAGCATCTAGAAGTCCAAATCGAGGATTGGGGACTCATTGTGCTAGGTGCTGTACAGGCAAGTAACAAAGAGCGTCTTGCCGTAGAGAAGCAGAGACAGCATTAGTGAGGCAACATGATGCACAGATTAATGGGGAGCCACCTTAATGAAAGGTGGGAGGAATCACAAAGCATGTTCTTGCACTCACCAGGTAATTAGAGTCTTTATCTGGGCTTTATTGGGATGGGATGGGGAGCAGGAAACGAGGGCTAAGTTTGTTTTCTTTTATAGATGTCCTTTGGAAGTTCCAAATTTCCGGTCAGCTGATTATAGGGGTGCGCACAGTGTAGTACGGAGCTATCTTCTGCAGCGGAGAGGCTGGCAGTAAGGAGACAGTAACAGGGAGGGAACCTAGGGATTGCCAGACTGGTTCAGACCTGAGGTCAACCTGGCCCCATGTCCTGCTCTGATAGTGGTCAGCATCAGGTGCTTCAGAGGAAGGCGCAAGAAGGTGTGAGATGATTCCCCCCCACCCCCCCAATTAGGTCTCCTCCTGATCTCCAATAGTCAGATTAACTTTAACCCTGAAACACAAGGTTTAGCATCCCTTCCACAGTTTATATCAGGGGTAGGCAACCTATGGCACAAGTGCCGAAGGCAGCACGCGAGCTGATTTTCAGTGTCACTCCCAGTGCCAGGGTCCTGGCCATTGGTCCAGGGTGCTCTGCATTTTAATTTAATTTTAAATGAAGCTTCTTCAACATTTTAAAACCTTATTACTTTATATACAACAATAGTTTAGTTATATATTATATACTTATAGAAAGAGATGTTCTAAAAAGGTTAAAATATATTACTGGCACACGAAACCTTAAATTAGAGTGAATAAATGAAGACTCGGCACACTACTTCTGAAAGGCTGCCGACCCCTGGTTTATATCATCGGGGAGCAGGGAATGGGTGCGGGGTGAGGAGAAAGAGTGGTGGCCTGGAAACTCCAGTGTGCGCTGAAACTTTTCTGCCCTAGATTGGTTTTGCTGCAGAACTCCCTGTAGAGCAATCTCCCCTTGGAGATCAGCAACTATGCAAACCAGTTACTTATTCACATCTACTGCAAAATAGTTTATTTTGCTACCTATTTGCATTTTACTGTCCAGCAAACATCCCTCCACTTCTGCCACCTCCACATGTTGCTGTCATGGTGGTTTCTTTGTTCGTGCATCAGCCATTGGTAGCACCTGGCACCCAGGGCCAAGGGACAGTAGATACCAGATTCAGGTTGCTAAGCAGGAGGAAGCTCTTAAAATAGAAACAGTTCCCTCCAATCTCCTTGTTGTTGCTCCTCTTTGAACTCCCTCCAGTGTCTGGTGTTAAGTTGCCTGGTAATGATCCCAGCGTTCCAGATATGGTGCAGCCCAAGACGCTGAAGCATTGAATTGACTGGAGGATAATGGGAAATAGGTCATGTGAGCTCAGGTTGTAGGACCAACAGGACATGCTGATGTCTCCAGCTTGGGTTGGAGCCACCAGCTTCTCCCAGTGCCAGGAAACAGGCCCTGTGGAGTGTCTGCTCCTCATCGCTTGTTCCCCTTCCAGTTCCACCTGGAACAAGAAAGCACCCGTCTTGGCCATCACGTTCCCATCAGTCCGTAGATAGTGGCAGGCCATAGACATGTAGTCTTACAGGAAGGATCATGGCTCCAGCCCCAAAGTATTTTTCATCCTGCCTTGTAGCCAGTGGGAAAGTTTTCCAAGTCCTGATAATCCTTTGTGCTTTGAACAGCACCTTCCTTCAGGTGATCTTGGAGCACCTTATAGACATTCATGAAGGGGTGAGCCTTCCCTGCAGTCCTGTGAGGTGGGCAAGTATCGGGTTCCCCAGTTTAGAAACATAGAAGCTTAACCCTTGTGTGCATTAGCGATGCAGCCAAGGGGGTGCAGGGACCTGAGCCCAGATCTCTGAGGGCTAGTCCCGCACCTCAGCGACCAAATCAGCCTTCCCTTTGGGTTTGACGCTGCAAACTGGGGGAATTGCTCGCTTCCAGACAAGGGGGAGAGAAAACGGAGTGATCCTGTGTGCCACCCTCCCTCCCCGCAACGTTCCAGAGGGGAATCGTTGGGGTGGGATGAGGCGAATGGGGGACAATCTCAGATTCTCCCTCTTTTCCTGCTGAAATCCTGATGTGTAATCCGCTTGTTTGATCTGGATCAGCTTCTGACGGGGCTGGTACCTACGTTGAAATCCAAGCCACACTAGCAAGCTTTCCACTCAGGCCTCTTTTTGCAGTGCTTCAGGCTTTGGCGCTGCGCCAGAGCAGAACTGGAGCTCTGTGATTTGCAAGGCAGCCAGCTTAAATGATTATATTACGATTCCCTGTGGAGTTGGCCTCTCTTCCCCCCTCCACCCCCTGTTCTGCACTGAACTGGCATTTGAGATCACTGATTGAATACAGACATCGCAGCACTCAGCAGCAGGGAGCACGGTGGTTCCTCCTCCTCTTCCCCGAGCTCTGGGTTTGCTCTCTTTCTAGTTCATTGAAACGGGGGCGAGGGGCTGCCGCTGTTGTCTGGAGACTGACGGTGGGTCTGGAAGGCCAAAGGGGTAACCGACCACTGCCGGCGAGCGCGTTTGGTGTTTCTTGCCCAGGGCCTGCATTCGCTTTCTCAGAGCTGCCTTTCTCTCCCCACCCCCTCTTCTGTGAGATATATCAGCCTTGCTTGGAATCCAAGTCAGGCAAACCTCTGATGTTGACGCCGCCTTTGAGGGCTCCAAGCTGCTGGTGGGGAAATATCGCAGAAAGTCAACCCCCGATCTCACTGTGAGCGAGGCCGGGGGTAACTCATTCCCCCGCGCGCATGGAGAAGGAGTCGCAGCCTCCAGTGAGTGAGTTATCTGCAGCTGATTGTTATCTTGTACTCACTGTCATCTCTCTCTTCGCATTTAAAGGCTGAAATATTGAAAGATTTGTGGCTCCTTGCGCTGCCGTCCGGGGCTAATTCTTTCAAGCTGGAGTAGTTTAGTGCCACGTGGGAGAGGCTGATGTGATGCATGCAGTGGTTGTGAAAAGTAAATAAATCTTTAGCTAATTCTCTCAAGTATCCAGATGTACAGCAATGAAGGGAAAGAGGGCTGCTAGCCATATACGCTGCCTGTCCTTGGGGTAACCTTTTTTCCTGACTGTGTCTTGAGAAGTGAAGTAGTTCGACCTTGTCTTACCAACCTGTCTAGGAGAGAGAGAGCCTTTCTGTTGCATTCTCGCCTGACAGTTGACTGATCTGTGTCTTCCTGACAGTTGTATTTTAAATACAGATCCAGAAATGCCATGCTTTTTTAAAGCGTCACCGTGTCTGCATAAAGGTTTCCTTTATTAAGCCTCCCAGATAGCGTTTGGTGCAAACTCAGATGATTGGTACTGGGAGTACAGGCTTCATTAAAATAAATTAGTCAGGGTCAGGAGAGCTTCTTGTGTTGGCTCTGTTGTATGGATTTCATGCTTGATGCTGGGTTTTCTGGGGGGTTTTTTGGTTGTTTTTGTTTAAAGAGTCATGCTCTCAACATCTGTGGAGGGAACTATTCTCAGCCTCCTTTGTTAATAAGGAAGCTGTGTGTAGACTAACAGAGCTCTGCTTTCATGCCAAGAGATGCAGAGTTACCTCTCCCCCTAGAGGAGATGGATAATCTAACCCATTTGCCTTGTCGGTTGAGCATTTGTTAGTTTTTGGATTGTTCCCAGGAAGGATACCAGAAAGGATGTGGACAGACAAGCAGTAACTGTGATTGGATTACTGCTAGACATCCAGAAGTCTGGCATTACACATGGCCAGCCGTAGGCTTAGCAGCTGGGGCTGCTCAGAGTGGCTTTGGGCAGGGGCGTCGCTGAGGTTTAGTAGATGATATTGCAGAAGGACTGGGGGATGGAGTTAATTGTTCCTTGTGAGGCGGCTGTTCATTGTGGCCTGAGAACCGGGACGCTCTCTTGCTGGCTCTCTGCGAACTCTGTTGATCCCTCTCTCAGAGGAGTATGAGTGATTGCCTTCCGCACTGAGGGGATTGTGAGGGTGAATGTTGGTAAGATCCTCTGCTGAAAAGCAACGGATAAATACAAAAATGAACACATGGAGAACCCAGGTAGGGTATATGTATGCAGCCTGCTCCAATAAGTCTCTGAGCCCAGATCAACAGACTTGGACTCCCGGGGCACAGTGCTCAATAGGGCTGTGCGGACATGGAGCCTAGCACTGCGTCTGTTGACATACCCTTAGAGGGAGCACACATACCCCAGTTTCAGACGGAAGTGATGGGCCTGATGCAGAATCAGTAAGTGAATTCACTGGCCTGGGTTATCAGGAGGTCAGTCTAGGTGATGGCAGTGATCTGGTCTGACCTTAGAATCTACGAAAGCTCAGCAAGGTATTTACACATGAGCTTAACCAGCATCCCAGCTTTCACCCTGAAGATAGGTACGTGTTTAGGTACCTGGCTGAATCGGGGCCAGGGCTCTCGGTTTTTAAGCACCTTTTGGGGTTTGAAATTTCTCCTGCTCCTTCCTACCAAGAAACGCCTTCCCCTCGGCGGTTCCCTGTAATGGCGAGTATTTGAATTCAGTGGTGTGGCGTTTTGGAAATGCACGGACAAGGCCTGTTCGAAAGCGCAGCTCTCTGGCACTGTGCTCCGAGTTTGCTTTGTAGTTCAGCTCCTTGAATGCGCTCTGCATGCTGTGTTCCAAGCCTGCTAACTTTCTCTGCTCCACTTCTGCTCCGGTGGCACTAGCACCCTAGAAGTAATTCGCTGATGCGCACAGGTTGGCCTACCCAGTGATGGGAAGTGGTGCAAGGGACTCTGGGGCGCATAGGAGGACCAGGAATGAGTAGCAAGGAGGAGAGGCTGATGTGTCCTGCTCTGGAGTCGGAGGCATAAAACTCCCATGTTCCTTAATGCCAACAGACTGTCCTTTGGAACAGTGTCACTCAACATGCCGTGTGCACAGTTCAACAATCAGACACGTGCTGTGAAGCCGGCATGTGCCTCCCAACCATGGAGCTCTCAGTGCAAGTTTATAGACCAATTCTAATCTAGATTCACAGGCTCCTTGCTGAACTTCAAGACAACAAAGGATTTAATCGGTTGGCCACCCAGTTCTTAAGGAAGGAAGGATGGTCTGGTGCAGCGGTGTCCCATAGAAATTCGATGCTAGCCACACTTGAATTTTTCTCATTAGCCACATTATAAAAAAGCCACATTCATTAGCCACAATTCAATAGCCTGTTAGCCACATGTGGCTAGTGGCGAATGTATTGGATGCCGCTGGTCTAATGGGTAGGCACCGGACAGAGAGTCAGGAGACCAGGGATCTGTTCCCAGCTCTGCCATTGACCTGCTGGGTAACATTAAGCAAGTTATTTCCTCTCTCCCCTACCACCTTCTACCTGTCTTGTCTATGTAGGCGATACTCTCTTTGGGACAGGGATTGACTCTCGGTGTTTGTGCAGAACCTAGCACAATGAGTCACTGCTCTTCCTTGGGGCCTGCTAGGTATATAATAGATAATCAAATGGATGTTAGTGATGTGTGTTCTTCAGTGCAGATAGGCAAATCTGGATTTTTTCATTTTCCCGTGTCTCTGGGTCAAGACAAGCCATGTGCTAGAATTCTGTGTACTGTCAAGGCCATTTTTATGAGCTGTCCTTGCTTGGTTAGACAAACTGTTGCTAGAGAGGAGCACTTGGAGTGGTCATCTGCATCAGCACAGTCAAGGGTAGCTCGTTCTGTATGTGCGTTCTTGATTCACACAGCAGTAATGTCAGGGCTTCCAGACTGTGTAGCTTCCATCATCACTTTGTTGCAATAGGTAGAGTGTGCAGAGACAGACTGGCTAGATGATGCCATAGAATAAGAGCTTGTGTTACTTTGGTAACTTACCAGAATAACTCTCCCCATACAGATATTTGGGTGTTTCCAGGTGGACGTGTTTTTATTCTGGGATAAGTGTGTCCACACAGGAGTAGCTACTTCAGTAGATTTCCAAGGGTAGGTAAACTCTCTGCTTTCCGCTAAGGGCAGACACTGTCGTAGTTTAATAAGAAGTAAAGAACTAAATGGCAGGTGACAGAATTTTCAACTTCGCTGGACTTGAGATGCATTCCGTAGCAACTAGACTGAGGTGCTTTGAGCGATGCTCTTCTGTTCTCCTCCCCTGCTCCTAGCACACCTTACCTAATAGCCTACCAATTCCCATCAACCTGAAAACCTCCACACTAGCACCAGACCTAAATGCTGAATGAAGTCCGTCTTTACATCGGAGAGTTGTTTCTATTGCTTCCTCTGCCCTGCAGAGCATAGGAGTTAATTGCAAGATTCTCCTGTTACACCTTGCGTGATGGGTGAGGAAAGAATGGTTAAATGAAAGGGGAGCGCCTGGAAGCAAGTCTCCGCGTCGTTCCAAGTGAAGCTGTCCAGTAAGTTCAGATCAAAACCACTAGTGAACAACTTGTACTAACAACCGGGTGTAAGGAGATGTAGACACTAAGTGGAGTTGAGTTTATAGTGCAAAATGTATTGCACTGTCCATTGGAGGAAAACTGGCCATCAGTGAGATGTGATGCCTGCAGCTGTTGGGAAAATGTGGTCAAGGTAGCTGGCTAAAACAGGATCATGTGACTTTATCCAGCCTGGGGTCTTTAGTTTTTAACAAACACAGGTCAATTGGTAAGTGTGGCCAGTACTGCGGAAACTCTGTGGCACAGGTGTCTGTCTTAAGTACTCATACACCGCCCCCCATCACTGTGGTGTCCAAACCCCTCAATCCTCACAACTCCCGGTGAGATTTGCAAGTGCATTTAGCCCCATTTCACAGATGGGCAAGCTGACACACAAAGTCAGTGAGTTGCCCTATCAAGCAAGGACTTGAGCCTGGGTGTCTCAAGGCTGGTGCCCTAACCACTGGGCCATCCTTTCTCTCATTTGGAAAACTGGTTGCATGACTCCCTTACCATCCCTACAGGATCACAGGCCTTCAGCAGCACCCTTCTTCAAAGGACACACCTCTCGTTCTTGTTGTCTGTTGGGACTGGTCATCTTGATTGAACCTCTCAACTAGGAATAGACTTTGCGTTTATCCTGGGAGGTCCATCCACTACCATCCTGTACTTTCTGCCACCATCCCTACCTGCATCTCAGGCTGGTGACAAAGATGTGGCCATGTCTTGCAAAGGGAGACATTCTGTGATGAATTCTTCATGTGCATGCTAGAGCTGTAGATGTGTTCCTGAATGACACTCCCTAGCCCTTCTCCTCTTCCTCCAGCACCATGGCTGGGTTTGCAACTCACTTGCATGCTTATTGCTGGAGCTGGTCAATGTCTTTCTAATACGGTAGATTCTCGATTATCCAGGATCGGGTTAACCAGGCTGTGGGTTAACTAGGATGTCAAAAAAAATACGCGTAACTCACAGGGCCGGCTCTGGCTTTGTTGCTGCCCCAAGCACAAAAAACAAACAAACAAACAAAAAAAAACAGGGCGCAGGGCAGACAGTGAGCCAACACCCCTTCCCCCCGGCGCAGGTGGCTGGTGAACCAACCCCCCTCATATTTCCTATGGATGGTGATTATCCGGGATTTTATTAACCGGGATTAATTTTTTCCCTATCATCCCGGATAATCAAGAGTCTACTGTAGTTTCAATTAAAAATGGCTTCTTGTATTCTAAATAGAAATTTTCATTTGTCTTAAAAATGTCCAGTTTTCTCTGCCATCCACCCCACTCCAAACTCCTCGCCCCAAGATCTCCAGTTTCCAGGAATTCCCTAGGAAATCCCCCAGATTTACATTTATTTCAAAAAAAATTTCATGGCAAGTAACACATGATTTTCCAACCAGCTCTGCTTATTTCTCAAGCAGCTTCTTGGAGACAGACATACCTACACCATGTGCCCCTCTTTCTCTCTGCTGACTGATGCGTTTGTCCCGCCTGAATGTCAGATTGCCTGGTGGCTCGGGGCTTTTGTTAAAAGAGAGTGAGGCCCGGATTGGTGACACTGATCTGCTTTTTCCGGCTGCTTGGCAGTGCCGCACCTGGGCCGGTCTCCTCCCAGTCATCACTTAGAGCTCTGTGTGCAGATGTTGGGTTGTTTTTTCCCTCCAGGCCTTTCATCTTTAGTTCCTGTTTCCTTCCACACCCTTACTCCCATTGGGAATTTCTGAACTTTTCTTTCCTTTGGCAGGCCCCTTGCTGTGGTTATTGGTTGTAACCAATACAATCTCTCTTCCTTTGTCAGATTCAGTTTTTCTTAGTGGCATTGGAGTCCTGGCTGCGTAGGATGACTGTGATGTCTTTACACTGGAATTTTTCCTGTATACCAGGTCTATCACCAGCTTGTGTGCATACCTCCAGACACCTTCTGTTCTAGTTGCAGTGGTTTGTCACTTGCTGCTGCTGCTTGAAGTTCTACTGTAGCTGACCTTTTATTCTTACTTGCATGATAGGTAAGCAAGCTGTTACCAGAAGTGCCCATTACTTTGGGGTATGCTCATTGAGTAGAGTTACTCTTCTGAGGGAGGGGGACTGCTGTAATTCTTTCAATGTGCTGCTTATGTCACTTGTGTGTTCATATGGAGCGCTACTCCTTCTTTCTGCAAATCCCCTCCCCATGGAGCTATGCTGCAGAACCTAGGTTCCCCAGGGCTGGGTTCCTCAGCCCTACAACTAGATGAACACACACTCACTCACTCACTCCAGCTGATCCGCTCATACATCCCTGTTCTCAGTGGGCTGGGTTAATCAGCACTTTCAAGCCGTTGCCCTAATGCGCCCCTGCTCTCAATAGGCTGGGCTGAGTAGCACTTTCAGCTGCCCACGCCTTATGTGCCCCAAGTTTAACACGTCCCTATCCCACTTCCATGTTACAATTGTACTGGTAGTAACCCACTTGATGAGCAAACCCCACAGTATTGTTGGGCACTATAGGGATCTTTAGCGTAGGTAAAAGAAGTGTCGCTGCAGAGTAAATGGGGGAAGCTAAACACACATAAGAGTAAAATTCAGAGAGAGAGAGAGACGCAGCCAGCAGAATCATAAGCGATTTATTAAATAATAGTGATAACTACCCAAGGAGGGCTACACAAACGTAAGTTATATTTTTAAAGGTTAATACCTGAGGTAGAAAAGAAAACAGAGTGGGGGGGATCTCACCCACTCCATGAGGCTTCAACTGGTCGGGGTTCCCAGGTGATGGTGGTAGCTCAGGGTCCTGAGTGCTGGAGACAGGCAGAGCCCCCAGCATGATCAGTCAGGAGATGGAGTCCTAGCGGAACTGATGCAGAGTTTGGGTCTGTGCATCAGAACCCTGACTTGGGCATAGATAGGAGTTTTTGTAGAGAAAATACAAACGTTCAAGGGAGAACAGGAGATTTGTTTATGGGTAAATCGATGACTCAGGGGTTTTCTTTAGTCTAGACCAGGCCTGCACAAGATGCGGCCCGGGGCCGACATGTGGCCCACACGAGTTCACTGTGCAGCCTGCAGGGGGCAAGTAGGGGTGGGGCAAGCCAAGCGGTGGGGTGGGGGGATGGGGGCGGGGCGAGGGCGGGGGTTTTCGGCCTGCAGCTGAATTTTTTGCAGTAATACGGTCCTCACTGCTTTCCGAGTTGTGCAGGCCTGGGCTAGACAATAGGAGCTGATCTCTCTTGGCTATGGGAGATGTTTTCTTCCAGGGAGCTCACAATGCAGCTAGGCTGCTTTGGTATTTTGGGATATCAATCAAACATTTATTACTAGAATTGGTCTGATAATTGCTGAGCTGGGTGTGTGCAGGAGTAGGTTCAGTAACATCTGGAGCAGGGATTCCCATGATGCAGTGCATCCCTGCTCTTCCGGTCCCAGAGGTCAGTGCAGTTCTCCGTTCTTCATTCTTTATGCTAACTGAGATGTCTTAATCTTGTCACCCTTGTCAGGAGGGGTCAAGGTGTCTCCCAATGCCCTTGACTGTTCTCTGCAAGCCTTTTCTCTGTTCGGTTTTGGTTCAAACAGACTGGGGCGAGGGGGTGTCTTTCATAAGTCAGACAGGCTAGATACTGCTCCCTGCTTCCCCAGAAACACGGAGATGGCTGGTATCAGTGCATGGTCAGGGTTTTCAAAAGGGATTAGCAATTATGGATGCCTCAGTCATTTGGCTGCCCAGCTTGAGACACGGGTGCTGGATACTTTGTGCACAGCTGTCACAGGCTGAATACCAAAAATCACTAAAAGCACCCTTTAAAATCTTGACCATACTCCAACTTTCAACAATGTCCTCACCCACCTCTACAACTCATGGTACGTCTATGCCGCAAATAAATCCTGCGGCAGAGGGTCTCAGATTCCAGGTCACATAAGTCGGGCTTGTACCTCAGAGCTAAAAATAGGAGTGTAGACATTCCCGCTCAGGCTGGAGCCCGGCCTGTAGACCCCTTCCCCCACCATCACTAAGTTTGAACCTGGGCTCCAGCCGGAGTGAGAATGTCTACGTTATTGTTTCTAGCGAGAGCCCAACTCAGTTGACCCAGGCTCTGAAACTCACTGCTATGGGAGATTCTTGTTGCAGTGTAGAGTGAACCCTTTGTCACAGCCAAGAAAGAATCCTGTCCCTTCGATCCTCTGCCACTAATTGTTTTATTTCTAGTTAAATGTTTTTAAGGATAAAATGTAAGCGTTATTTAAAGGAAAAGGAATAGGAATGTTTTTTTTGGGACACTGTTCACCTTCAGCTAAATTTTGAGGATTTGGAGATCAAAATGTTCTTGGGAGGGCGGAGGGACAGAATGAATACGTAATGCTAGTGTCTGAGAACCAGCAAGCTAAATGGACCGGAAACAAAGTGAAACTAACCAGTCTTGTTTTGCTATGTAAACTGAACCAGGAGTGGAAATCAAGGAACGGGCATAATGAAAATTCAGTTAAAATCTGTTTTTAATGAGAATAACAAAAAAAGGTGAAGATTTTAAAAATCTTTATTGATTTTTGTGGAATTAGCACATGTAGAAATTCCCTCCAAAGAGCCACTAAAAAATATCTGATTTATAAAATGCACTTTTCTTTTCAATGACTTTTTTTGTTGTTGTTGTTATAAAGCCTATTCAGGTTTGGTTTTATCAGTTCTCCACCTTCTGTTACCCTGGATAATGTTCAGCTTTAGCCATCTTCACTGAGATGGCTGAAAAGAAAAAACAAACCCCAACCTATTCCCTCCTTTACTATAATGTGCCCAAAGATGACGTGTGAAACTTTTATGCCATTTGGGCTTTATACATAAAGTGGAGGGGGAGTGGGGGAACAAGCTCTCTCCTTTTTAGGAACTGTAGCTTAATATAGTTTCATTTATCAAAGGAAATCTGTGTAGATTTCTTTCTAATCTCGCTTCTGTCCTGCACCGGTTTTATATTCCCATTTTTGAAGAGAAGAGGCTGTGCATCGTGGTAGGTGGTGTATTAGTGTTGCAAAGCTCTATGAAAGTAGACTAGACCTCTTGTCACACCAAGACAGTGGTGGCATTTCAAGCCTGTTGGCATGAAAGAGAACTGCTCTCCATTCAGTTTGTTTAGAGATGACAGGAAAAGCAGCAGATCCTTCAGCTACTGAAAAACCTCTGGTTACCAAGAACAACTTGGCAACTTAGAGAAATGGGAGCTTTAAGATGGAAATTAGACCCTTCAGATGGCTCCCCAGATGGGGAGAGAACCTGTCTCGGATAATTCTTTATTCACTTTATAAAAGAAAACATAGCGATTCAGATCCCCCTCCACGCTGAGGAGGGCTTCCTATTCAGAGAGTGCCATAGAGCAGTTCTTTTATCAAAAGACACTGCATTTGCATCTACAACATCAAACAAAACCTCACCAACTCTGTACGAGCTGTGGCAGGCTTTCCTGGGACCGTTCGCCAGACTGAAAGGATTCTATTGTCAGTAAGTATCGCTAGCCAGACTACACAAGAGCTTTGGATTAAATGGCTCTATTGACGTTTTGTGAGAAGCATGTATCCAATGGTGGTCATACTGGCAGGAGTGTGCGAACTCATTAGTAATAAGTTTTAGATAGCTGTGGGTCTATCTCTCCCTCTTTATCTGGGGGATCCGTAGAGATCAGATCAGAGACTGAGGTTTGACTGGTAAGGACTAGTAGTGGCTGGAAGCTGTTACAGTCTGATGACTGTTTGGTGGCTTGTGTATCATAATACCCATATCTTATATAGCTCTTTTCATCAATGCATCTCAAAGCCACTGACAGAGGAGGTCAGTATCATCATCCCCATTCTGCAGGTGGGGAAACTGAGGCACGGGGCAATCTATGGCTTGCCTAAGACCACCCAACAAGCCTGTAACGGAGCCAGGAATTGAACCCAGATCTCCTGAGTCAGTACAGCGCCGTAGCCCTGCCTGTCTGTCTCTGTGTCTCTCCGTCTCTCCGGTGTATAGGTGTGTACAAACCCAGCAGGGTGACTGAAGCTCAAATGAGCTGCCCTTTTGTGCTGGTGTGGCTGAGGAAGCATGCCTGGATCTGCTCCACACTGGGTACGTCCTCTGGGCTGTCTTCTGTGAATGGGTCCTCCTGAGCTGGGCGAAAGGCCAGGACCTGGAACGAGTGTCACAGTGTCCCTCTAAACCCTGTTTGGGGTTAGATTTGAGAGATTGGAGCCAGAGGGGCAGGAGGGCAGCAGAGATTTCCTGAGCATGTGGAGGTGGGATGGTGACCAGGTCCAGCCCCACTGGGGTCGGCAGGCACTGCCCCACTTGTAGAAAAGAGAAAACACCATCCAGACTCTGTGCCGTTCCTGGCTGTTGAAAGAACGAGGGTCCCATGTGAGAAATCCCCTCTGGTGCTCGTTCTAGAAGTGGGGCCAAAGCAGCATGCTTCAGCAAACTAGCCTGGCATTCGTCGTGCCAGCCCAGGAGTGCTGTCACATGAGCCCTCGGTGGATGAGCCGCAATGCTGCCAAAGGGAATTCGGGCCACTCAGGAACTTCGATTTAGTGTCTCCCCGATGGCCGGTGACAACTGGGCCTTGCCCCAGGGCAGGATGGGGCAGCCCCAGAGCGATGCGGGCTGGTGAGAATGGAGCTGCTGGCTTGGCAGCGTGGCGGGGAATGACTGTGGTTAAGGGTCAGATTTAATTCATCCTGTTCAGCAATAATGCAGGGCCAAATGATGCCAGCTTAAATCAGGGCTGAATTTGACTCCTGGCTGTTTGCTTCATGTAGCGCTAATGAGGGTTCAGTAGCACCGTGTGAGCTGACCTCTGCATGTCAACGCCCAGCCCCTCAATGAGCAAAGGGGCCCTGACCCCAGGGATAGGGAACCTCACTGCTGCTTGTCCTCTGTCCCATCCATTCCTCTTATGTGAATGATGCTGCTCCCACACCCACTCTTCTCTTTCGGATGGGCATCGCCGACCCTGGCAGCTCGTGGGGAGCAAAGCGCTGACTGTAAGGGGAGCTGGCAGCGTGGGAATGGGCTGATTGGCGTTCCCGTGCCCTCGGGCAGACGGGAGGCAGCTTGGAGTGCCGCCTGTGGGACAGAGAACACAGGAGCAGTGAGCAAGTTGTAATGATTTGATCCGCATTCCTCAGCGGTGAACAACCTGTAAGGACAGGTGCTCCCGAGCACTGCGAAAATACCAACTGGGCAAGGCTAGGTGGGTGTTTGTGGGCTGGCCTCTCCCCTCTCTACACCTGGGCTGCGGTGTCAGTTCATTTTACAAGTGAAAATGTGTCTTGTGGTCTCATCCTGCTTGGTTGTGTGGGACTTGACTGACAGCCTCTGTCCAGGCGGAACAGGGGACCGTGGGAACCAGGGTCCCAGGAGACCGGCGCTGAGGTGCGTGCACCTGGGAGAATGCAAAGGACCTGTCCATGCTGTGCCTTTCTCCAGTCGGTGCTGCGGTGAACTTAAATGTGCCTTTTGGTTCAAACAGTGCAGAGGTCTGTCTAGTCTAGAGGCTCCCATCCCCCTCTCTGGGTGCCCTGGCTATCCAATCTTATAACAAAGCTGTAAAATGGTGCTAGTACTTCCTTTGGCAGTTCCACAGCCTGTGTCGCCGTGCCAGAGGGGAACAGCAGCTCTTGTTCAGCATGTGCGCAGAGGGTTTAAAACAGTACATCGGAGATGCAGGGAAATCCCTGTGTGCTTTATTGGAGGCGTCTCATTTTCCACATGCCGTGTAGTAAATATTGTATCTTCCCTAAAATAAGTTGACGCCCCTGTTATGAGTGACTTGCATTGCAAATAGCTGTCAAGAGGCGTGCAGATTGGGGGTTCTTAATGAGCAGGACAACCCTACAAGGATTCCAGGTCAGGGCAGTAGCCAGGAACATCTTCTCAGTTTCCGTTTGGCAGTCTCCCAACCCCCCCGCCCCTCTCATGGCGGTTCATGGTTTGATTACTGCAATGGGCTTTTTCCAGAATTACTGCTCCAAATCTTCAGCTAGTGCGAACAGCAAAATCCTACCTCATTGGTGGTGCAGGGGATCTCGAATGCAGTTCTGGTGCTCTGAATGCTGCTTCGGTGTAGCTGACTAAATCTGCAAACCCTTGTATCATATGGATCCTGGTTCCTTAGCAAGCTCCCCCACCCCCGCTTCCTGCGCTTTCCTGGTAACTTCAGATTTCAACACTCAGGGTCTAGAACTAAGCAATCTTTTTATTGGCCAAGAATCCTTTATTTCCTCTTGTCTGTCTGCCAGGATCTATTGATGTCCAAGGGTACAATCCAATCCCATCTGTTTACAGAAGCATTCACTACAGGTGGTCTTTTCCTTACCAGCCCGAGTCTGGGTGGGAATATGATCAGTCTCCATCAGTCAGAAGCAGCCTGCCCCACTGATTTGCTTTGTGTTTTCAGTCTCTGTCCTGTGTGTGCCCCCAGGTTTCACAATGGGATTGCGTCTACAAACACACACAAGGTTACTGAGTTTCTGCCGAAACAGCTCTGTGTCTGTGTTGCCACATCCTCCTGCTATTTTCCTTCAAGGAACTGGGCTGGGCAGTAGTTTCTCTCTTGCTCATAACAAGAGGCAGCTCTGAGTTTGTGCAGGCTCTGTTTTAAGTATAGTAATAAAAATTTGAAGTAATAAGGCCTTGAAACCAAAGAGCTTAGTGTTTCACTCAAACTGAGCCTTGTAACTAGATCTGGGCATAGAGTGCATAGGAGTATTTGCTAACGCTTTTCAGAAACTTACTTTGTGTGAGCTTTGTTGCATCCGCCTTTTTCATGGACATTTGTGGGAGCCCTTGTTCTTACAAACATGTTTGAAGGTCAAATTTCAGGCCTAGGTTTAATTCAGAAAAGAAAATTATTTGACTAACCAAAATTCCTTTGGGGCAGAAACAAAATTAGTAAATAAAGGTTAGGTCATCCCATTGGGGAACAGATGCCATACAAGGTTGCCAACAGTCTCGTATTATAAGGGATGTCCTCTACTTAAATAAAAAATCAGGTTTCTGGCAGCACTACATCTCTGGTTAAAATACAGAATAAAAGGAGTCTCGTATTGCTTTAGAAGGCTGACAGAGGGGCAGTGGGCCGCATTTCAGTGGTGTTGATACCTAGTGCACAGGACTGCAACACCACTTAGATTTGGCCTGGCCACCCGTCGGTCATGCATATCCCATATTTTTGAGAGACTGTGTTGGCAACCTTAATGTCAGGTGACCAGTCATACAACTTGCCTGTCTGCTGAACAATCGATAGGCTGATATTTCTTTGAATAAACCATTGATCAGTTTTGAATGGAGAATAAATTAACACATCATGATCTGTTTGTAGGTGAATTACTAGCACAAAAATAAGTGTAAACTTGATGGCTAAATTGTCATTAAAATTTATTAGCTCTACTTGCACCATTCCTCCTGGAAAAATATCATTTATACCCCTTTTACAGATGGGTAAATTGAGGGTATTGAGCAGTTAGTTGGCTTCTTCAAGGTCAAGCTGCAAGTAGCAGAACTGGGATGAACGCAGCTCTTTGTTTTAAGTGAAGCAGTCCTTCAACAGCCTCCTTCAGGAGACAAGCAAAGGGTTAATGAGACTTACACATGAAAGCGCTTGATAACACCCACTTATCACTCACTCATGTATCCTACAATTACTGACAGTTGAGGTTTCAGCAAAAGATCCTTTGGCAAAACGTAAATTGCAATTTTCTTGGTACCATACCGTTTCTTTCCAGGGCCTTTTGAAAAAAGCCATTTGTGTTCCGGAGCTTCAGACAGTACAGACCTGAAAATTAATGCTTCTGCCTAAGTAAGTTAAAAGCAAAACCCAGTGTTGAAACCAGATCGCAGCAGGCTTAAGCCATCGCTCTCTGCAGAATGTTAAATACCCAGTGAGCTGGAAGCAACCCGACAGACCAGGGGTTTTGTGGCTGCCTGCCTTGCTTGAGACTCCAAAACTGCTGGCTGGGTTTCTGAAAGGTACAGACTCAGTCCAGGTGAGTCTTGTGCTGATTATTCCTGGTCAGTGGTTCACAGTGTTATTGGGCTTGAACTTGTCTTTGGTTTGAAACCGCCCCCCCACCCCGACCCATACTGCCATTTCCCTCTGCTGTTGCACTCTGGTTTTGCACCTGAACCCCTTTATCCTGCTCTGAAACAGTGTTATAGATTAAAGGCTGAGTCTAAGGTTGGAGGAATTAATACTGTTCATATAAATTGGGTGTATCAGAAAAGCGCTCTAGTTGGTCAGCTAGCCCATCCTCCCAACTCTGGGCAGTATCATCCCTGAACCCTCGCTGCTAGATGGATGTCAGTAGTATATCTGCTGATGTCTGTGGTCCAGTCATGGAATAGTTCCACTGATGGGAGATTCTGCAATGTCCCATGGCACAAGGTGTTGCATTGCTCTTGTATGCTGCCTGTTGAAGCTCTTTAGCATAACGCTGCTGGGACAGCCTGGGAATGTTGCTCATTACAACAGCTGGGGGTTTTCTCCAGCGGTTCTCAAACTTCATTGCACCCTGACCCCCTTCTGACCACAACAATTACTACACGACCCCAGGAAGGGGGACTGAAGCCTGAGCCCCACTGCCGTGGGTGTGAGGGGGCAGGAAAGGGCTGTAAACTGAGCCCCACCGCTCTGGCTGCGGTTTCGACCCGAAGCCCTAGCAAGTCTAACGCCAGCCCTGACGACCCCATTAAAACAGGATTGCAGCCCAGTTTGAGAACTGCTGGTAGCCTAATAGAACTGCCCCAGTGTGCTCTTAGCTGAGGGTTGTAAGCGTACAAGCCACGGCAAGGTAGGAAGGTTGCAACTAGCTGTGAGCTAATTCATCTGTACGTTCAGGGTGGTATTTATAACACATACCAGGTTATACTTGGAGGGGTATTATGGTAGGCAGTTCTTTGTGGTTAAAACCCCCTTTGGAACTCTGTACTCTCGTTGAAATCGAGCTGAATTCAATGCTCTCTACCTGGACCCCTCGGCCCTAGCTATGTGACTGGAAGAACAAGAGCTGTCTGTTTCTGATACGCGCACAGTGCCTCGGCGCTGATCTGTCAACGTCCTTTGCTAAGTGTTTCTGCCTAAGCCAGGCAGCAAAGCATGCCTGATTCTGTCACCTGGGGATTCAGCGGGTCCACAAACTCCAACCCATGTGTATTTCGCACCCGGCCTAGCTAAACGTAACAGCACCGCAGGCTTACAACTGTATTTCCCATTCCCATTTACACAGCACTCTGCTGTGACTCCACTCTTCCTCTTTGAACCCAGGAGGTGAAAGGTGGGTACGTTAAAGCACTACTCACGGACGCGTACTAGGTCTGGTAGTGTGTACGCTGGCCTCTACTGGATGAAATAGGAATTGCTCAGCGGTGTCCAAGATCCTATATGGCTTACAGCAAAAAGAGATTCTCCTTGATCTTAGCCATTAAAGAGCTACACCTATGGATCAGGAAGGCCCTGTTTTCTGTCACCTCTGCTGCTGTGAATTTCCAAAGGGTCACGTCATTGCATAGTATTGATAGTCATGAAGTCTGGGATTGTGTCTTCACTAGCAAAAAGGTGCATGTTTCAATCCATAATCAGTTAATCTATGATACGTTCTTTTTGGATCCCACTGTAGAGTCTCTTTCTGGAGCAATTACTCTCCACTGACACTTGAGTGAACACTAGTCTAGACTGCTGGTTAAATCAGGATTATTATTACTACTAATAGTTCTTTGCACTCTGACATTTTGTATCCTTAAAATCTCTAGCCATGTTAGAAAGCTGGGGTAAGCATTATCCCGATTTGACTAATGGGGAAACTGAAGCACCGAGGAGTGAAGTGGATTAAAAACAGCCCAGAACATAGCTCACCCCCCAGTGATTCCTGTTCCCTTGCCCTGTGCTTGGGACAATTGCCTGGCACTGATCTCTCCCTGTTGCTCTTTTGTCTCTATTACAGCTCATGGTGAATCATGAAGGTTATTACAAGGAGGTGGAGGAAAAATTGTTGTTCTTAACCTCTGAATAGGACAAGAAGCAATGGGCTTAAATTGCAGCAAGGGCGGTTTAGGTTGAACATTAGGAAAAACTTCCTAACGGTCAAGGTGGTTAAGCACAGGGATAAATTGCCTAGGGAGGTTGTGGAATCTCCATCACTGGGGATTTTTAAGAGCAGGTTGAACGAACACTTGTCAGGTATGGTCTAGATCAGGGGTCTCCAAACTTTGAGACGAGGGTCATATTAGATTTTTAAAAGGGCTTCGCGGGCTGAAGCGACTGTGGAAAAAACTGAATATAAGCAAATATATGCAAAATCCCCCCTTTTCTCCTCCGGCCACTGCCACGCTGCCCCCCTTTGCTCCTCCAGCCACTGCCGTGGGGACATTCACCCCTCCGCACATGGAGCCACCGGCAGCAGGTCGCGTGTGCGGGGCAGGGCGGGCAGTGGTGGCTTCTCCACACGCCTGCTCAGCTGGAGGGCCGGACAAATTGAAGCCGCGGGCCGGATCCAGCCCCCGGGCCATAGTTTGGAGACCCTCTGGTCTAGATAATACTTAGTCCTGCCTTGAATGCAGGGGACTGGCCTAGATGACCTCTCAAGGTCTTTCTAGTTCTATGATTCTGTGAAACTAAGGTGCTGGGAAGTGTTGCTTCTGCTATAAGGTAGTTGCTCTCCTTTTGTGGTTTGTGTTAGAGCAGTGTCTAGAGGTGGCACCTGAGGTCTGGGCCCCATTATCCTAGAGACTGTGCATATGTATATAGTGAACAACTGTCCCTTCCTCCAACATCTTATTGTCAAAATAGACAAGGTAGAGAAAAGGATGCAAAGCCCAAGGAGGTTAAATGACTTGCCCAAGGTCAGAGGTAGAGTTGAGACTAGAACCAGGGCTCCTGACTCCCAGTCCGGTTTTCTATCTGCTAGGCACACAAAGCTCCCTGTAGTGCCCTCCCTTCAGGTTCCCTTGTTTGGGCCTTGTCAGACTGAGTAATTGCTTGCATCTGTGCAGTGTGAGAGTCTGAAATCCAAGGAACACCTAGGGGTGTGTGCTGGGATAAGCTATGCTCCTCCAAAAGGTTATTTACTGCATGTTTCTTTGCAGTATCCAGATCCCCTGTAGCTCTTGAGTGGGAAGGATATTTATTCACTTGACAGGTTATTAATATTGCTTGAAAAATCCTTTTTACATTGTTCTGTCATGCTTAATATGGTAATAGGTATTGCAGCTTGTACTGCCGGGATGAATTGTGATTGAAAACCCATTAAGGATTTATGGACTAGGGCTGGATTGCCAGAATATGGATTTGCCAAAATAGTTGAAATGCTTCCACGGAAAATTAGACCTTGTGGGAAATTAGTATGTTTTTCTCATATGCAGTCCGTTCCCACTGAATCCAGATTACTGGCAGCAATGGATCAAAGCCAATAAAAAATATTGAATGCGTATAGACTAGGGATCAGATGTCTGACATTTGCTGCCTGATGACGGTGGTAAAAGGTTCCTAGTGAACTTCAGCTCCCGAAACGCATTGCAGAGTATTCGTTCTCAGCAGTTCGCGAGACCTTGTTCATTCCTTTAACAGAATGTTGATGAAACTAATGTGATGCAAGTCCTGTAAATGCTGCTCTGTAGCTTTCCAAAAGGCTGTGCAGAGCTGTATTTCTGAGCCTTTTGTGAGCACTTGGAGCACGTTATTGTACCTTCGTGCAGCTTTGGCTGCAGTTCAGTTGGAACCAGCTAAACCATGGGCAGAGGCTTCGGGTTTTATTGGCGAGCAGGAGAAAGTCCTTTTGCATCACTCCTGTATTAATGCCCCAAACGTTATACTGCTCCAGCTCTGCCTCCTAATCATATGTTGGCTGGATGTTCCTTTTTTGGGGGGTGGCAGTGTGGTAGGGGCTGGAATTCAGGGGGTGACTAGTGACTTTCAGGGGCCCAGTTTGAAAGGGACCTGATTTTCAGCAAGTGCTGAGCACTTGACCCTCTGGAAATTGGGCCCCTTTAAAGTGTCTCCAATCGAGCATCCAAAAACTGATACCCAAAATCACTAGTGGCTCTTGAAAATCTCTGCCACGGTACTAGACCAGGAGTGGGCAAACTTTTTGGCCTGAGGGCCACATTAGGATTCAAAATTGCACTGAGGGCCGGGGTAAGGAAGGCTGTGCCTCCCCAAACAGCCTGGCCCTGCCCCCATCTGGCCCCGCCCCCTCAGTACTCCCGACCCATCCAGCCCCCGCCCCACTCCCCTGACTCACCCCCCAGAGCGCTGCGCATATAGCGGCATAGTCCCGGGGGAGGGGAGAAAGTAGAGGAGAGGCCGGGGGGCAGCCACTCCGCCCAGGGGTGGGCCAGATGTGGCCCGCAGGCCGTAGTTTGCCCACCCCTGTATTAGACAACCAAGTGAAAACAGAGTGGTGCCTTGGGCATTACAATATAGAGCTCTGGTCCATGTGGTTGTTTCACATCGCATCTTCCAGAAGCCTGGGAAAGTTGCTAACACAATTGAAACGAGACTGGACTCTGCATACCCCTTTTAGAGTGACCAGATGTCCTGATTTTATAGGGACAGTCCTGATTTTGGGGGCTTTTTCTTATATAGGCTCCTATTACCCCCCACCCCCTGTCCTGATTTTTCACATTTGCTGTCTGGTCACCCTAACGCCTTTTAAGAATACCTGGCCCTTCTTGTGCACGCATGATCTTGTGGCTGACCTTCCAGGCCGGAAGGAAAGCTGTGCCTATTCGGCTCCGCGTGGCGTCTCGCGCCCGCGGTGGGTAAAACTTCTCTCCGCATATAGAAGTTGTGCCGTGTATTTCAAAATGATGTATTTAATTAAAAGCGACATTTCTTAGAACTCCTGCTAGCAGCAG
Organism: Dermatemys mawii; assembly: GCA_007922305.1. Lineage (NCBI taxonomy): Eukaryota > Metazoa > Chordata > Testudines > Dermatemydidae > Dermatemys > Dermatemys mawii. The sequence continues at coordinate 4,576,844 of ML677507.1, forward strand.
CTGTTGTGGCTGATGCATCGTTTATGATGCTGTCGATCTTCGCAGCCCAGGGTGGGTGACTAAATACGGTCTGAATAATTATTTGTAAAAGTGGGACAAGGCAATCGGCTGGTCTTAACATTTACAGTATAAAGTTCACGTGTAAGTATATCTCCTTGCTAAATCCATGCTGGTTTAGGCTCTTGCATACAACCAGCTGTGTTTGGAAATAAATTCTGACTCGGCTGTTCACCAATATTCCTCCCTCAAAAATCTCATGCTTTGTTAGTAATTTTCTTTTCCCTCCTTGCTGCTTTTATTTTGGCTTTCTTTTAAAATCTGATACTTTCAGACACTACAGCGCACTGTTGGCTCCTAATGACAGCCCCGGGGGTGTGACGGGATGTAACATTTTTAGTTCCTGCAGTGTTGGGTTTTTTTTATTTTTCCTGTGGGATAACAAGAATGTCACATAATGATGGGGCCAGGTGCTGCTATGTGGCAAGCTAAAGATAACAGCAAATGGCATGAGTCCAGGCTCCGGATGGATGGATGTACAGACACGGCTATGAGCAGACCGATGGCTGTAGGCTGTTGTTTCTTTGTCCAACATGCTGGGTAAACAGGGTTTCTTTTTTGCACAGTTCAGAGCTGCCTTATCATGCATGACGGTGCTCATGAGCTCTGTCACGTTACTGTTCAACAGCTAGAGGTGGGCTCAGTGAGGCAAGAATTACTTCCAGCTCCTTCATTTGCAAAATAGACGTGTGTGTTATCCGCTTCCTTTTCCCTGGTGCTGCAAGTTGCAGTCTGTTGTGTGATGGTAGTAGAGTCAAGCTGGCCCGCTGGTTTTCCTCCAGTAAGCACCAGTGTGGAGCCCATGTTCTGAGCTGAGGCTTGGAACGCTTGTCCTTCTCTGCCAGACCTTGCACCACACGAGACAGGAAGCTGAAATTGTCTTCCGGAACAGTCCATGAAAGTCTCCTCAGACCCTGAGGAGCCAAAGTCCTGAATCCTACTAGTGGACAAGCCAAAGTCCTCGAGCAGACATGCACCGCCTGAGACTAGCACAAAGAAGACGAGGCAAAGGAGATCCGTCACCAACATCAGCATCGCATCTGGCATCAACACTCCCAGTGCCTGCGAGAAACCCAGAGGAGTTGCACCAAACACTGAAGCAGAAGCCCAAGAAGGAGTTCCCATAAGAACAGATGCCACAAAGCCTCCCGTGAGAAGGCCACCAAGTCCCACACAGGCTGAGGAGAAGGAGCAGCCTGAAATACAGCAGACTCCACCAGCACTGGTCCCAGCTCCAGCAATACCCCCTTTGGTGTCGCCTCACACCACAGCACTGCCCCGAAAGAGGTTTCCTCCTCCTCGCTGTTCTCAAAGAATGCTCTCCCCAGAGGTCCATCATCAATATAGTTTGTCAATCAGCCTGTGATCCTTCAGGATGCAAGGCGGTGTCTTAATATAACTTATCGGGATTGTGCTGCTCTTCCCCTCCAGCGCTGTGGGAAAGGTGGGAGAAATCTGCTGCCATCTGTTTATGCTGCACATGTTCTTTGTGCTTACGTTCCATGTTCCAGTTCAGATGCCTGTGACTGAAGTCAAGGTTGCTGGGCCCTATATTGCACATGGGTTTGTTTTTTAAACTTCCTGTTAGGGACTGTGCAGGGGGCTGAACTGCAGAAAAGGAAACCTTAATAAAATACCTAATGCCACTTCTGTGGTGTGCTGAGTGCTGAATAACGTGTGTGCCTGAGGACGAACTGTTGCCTTCCTGCTTCTTCTCCTTGCTTTTTCCAAATCTCCTTTTCTCATTAAAACCAATGGGCATAGGAACAATGAAAGGGAACTGTGTGTCCCTGCTTTGCCCATAGAAACATCATTCTTTTAATCCGAATGGGATTCACTTGTCGCAAAATGGACCAAGACCCGCCGGAGCAAATGTGCCCAGGATTTGTGTCCCAAAACATGGGGCCGCTGTTCACTTTCCTAAAGCCACCCTCTCCTTCTCAGTCTCCTGCCACACGGTGCTGCGCGTGCTACAGGGAACAACGCTCCTAGCACGTGAAGATGGTGGGGAGACACCACCTGGGCAAATCGGCCGCCTTGAGCAGAGGGCTTGGTGCCAGGCCTATCTGGCCCTGCCACTGGTTCAATGTGTGGCCTTCAGTGAGGCCTAGGTTTGTAAAAGCCGCGTGCTGATTGGTGCCCAGCTTCAAGCATCTAAGGCCGTGATGCACAAACTTTTCCAGTCCCGTCCTCCCACTGTACCAGTAACAGAATCTGTCAACCTCCCTCCGCTGGTCTGGGGGCAGAGTGGGGCTGGACATATGGCACTTCCTCCCCACCCACCGTGGGGGTGGCTGGGCCTGGAGGCAGAGCAGGGCTGGGGGAGGACTGAGGCTGGGGGCAGAGTGGGGCTGGATGCGTGGCACTCCCTCCCCACCCACCGTGGGGGTGGCCTCGGCCCTGCTACATGCTCCCCAAATGTTTCTCCATGCCCCCTATGGGGGCCCACCCCACTTTTTGGGGGCCACTGATCTTAAGGCCTGGCATCTGTCCAGGCTAGGCAACTCTAGCTTCCATGGACTCCAGTGGGACTGGTAGGTGCCAGTGTGTCTGAAAACTAGGCCCATGATTTCTCAAGTCGAATGCGCAGAATTAGTGGTTCCTTCTGGAAATGTGGGTGTTAAACTTTTTCCTTCGTCTTCCTGACTGTAAAAATGGGGCTACACCCTGTCCCTGGCTGTGAGATATTCATACACCCCCTTGATCACGTGTGCAGAGCGGGCGCCATTGGCAGTTAAAGCAAAAGGCTGCAGTGCCATTCGAGAGTGAGTTAGGTGACTCAGGGAAGCCAGCACCATGCTCCGGGGCCCAGGAAACAGGCTGCTCACTGGCCCAAGCTGCGAACTTCCTCCTGCTCTGGACTGTGGCAGGGGGAACGCTGCTGGGACACCAGCTAGTCTGCAAAGCGTTGAGACCGGGAGGCGGCCTGCATTGGGGAAAGCACGACTGGGAGCCCTTACTAAGTAGGGTCAGGAGCAAGGCTCCCAGCAAACAGCTGTTCGTGCTCCAGCAGAGCTAATCCTCTGTGTTGTGTCTAACCAGATACAACTTGGCAGCCAAACAGGGTGCTAGCCCTCTGGGTTGCTACTCCCCTATTCTTGTGATTTAAAGGGATTTTGTGGGGAGGTGGCTGCTCTTTCCTTGCTCAGCAGAGAGCTCCCAGGCTGCTTACTGGGTGCTGTTCTGTTCGGCTACTTGGCCGGGAAGATGCAGCCTCTGCCAAGGGAAGGACTGGATTCGGGGGGATACACAATTCCCAATGCTCTCACAGGAGCGCAGGCGTCCTGCTCCGTTGTGGTTTTTGCTGCCTCCGTCCGCTGTACCTGTAAATCTCAAATCTAATGAGAAGACATTCTGAGCAGAGAGGGGGATTCAAACCCGAAGTCGTAGGAGTGTGGATGTGCTCCTGGAGTTATACTGCCAACCTCCAGATCGGGAGAGAGGGTAGAGAGTGTACACCGTGGAAGGAGATCAGAACAACTCGGCCTCCTAAAGCAGTAATGAGTGCGCTTCAGTTGCCAGCATATAAGCTGGCTGTAGGTCACGCCAGGACATGGTGGAGAGAAGCGATTTCTCAATGCTACCTTAAATGACTGCATCTTGGAGGAGTGCAGCGTACAAGAGTACAGTGTACTAGTCTGTCCTGCAGCAGCCAGAGGCTGCCAAGTGAGATCCGAACCTGGTGTGCAGCAGCCGGTTCACATGCATAGTAAGAGACAGACCCTACCCTAAAGAGCTTGCACTATATGTAGACAAGACAGAGGAGGGCAGTGGGAGTTCAAGGGGGGAGGTGATTGCACTATACAGTCGGGAGCTGAGGCAGAGAGAGCAAGTGATTTGCCCAGAGGCAGTCAGGGAGCATGTGGCAGAGCCAGGAATCAAATCCAGATCTCGAGTCTTTGTGTAGTGCCTTCAATACAAAACCATCCAGTTCTCATCTGGGTCCCAAGTCACAAACGCACCTCACTTGGCTACAACCCAATGAAGTCCAGCATCCTCTGAGGAAGGATGGTCCTAGAACAGAGCTGGGCAAACTACGGCCCGCGGGCCACATGTGGCCCGCCTGCCATTTTTATCCAGCCCGTGAGCTTGGGCTGGGGGGCAGGGCCAGTGGCCCCGCCCTCCTGGCCCCAGGCCAAGCACGGCAAGCCGCGTGGCCACTCCCGTCCCCGGTGCCAGGCTGAGTGCGGCAAGAGGCGAGGCCGGGCGGAGCGCTGCGAGTCGCGGGGCCCCGCACCCGGCTGAGCAGGTAAGCCAGTTGGGGGGTGGTGGTTAGGGCGGGTGTAGGGGGTCTTCGGAGGAGGCAGTCAGGTAGCAGATAGCAGGGGGGCTAGATAGAAAGGTGAGGTCCTGGGGGGCAATTAGAATGTGGGGGTCTCTGGGGGGGGCGATCAGGGGACGAGGAAGTGGGGGTTGGACAGGTCGAGGTTCTGAGAGGGGTTGTCGGGGGGCGGGAAGTGGGTGGGGGTCGGATAGGGGGCGAGCCTTCCCTACCCGGCCCTCTGCACAATTTTGAAGCCCAGTGTGGCCCTCGGGCCAAAATGTTTGCCCATCCCTGTCCTAGAAGCTGGTCCCTGAACATTGAACTTTTAAAAGGAGGATTTTAAAACAGCTAGTTATAAAGGACCCCAAAATCCACACTGAGGAAATTAAAATTCTTGGGTTTAGCATAGTATGACCTCTTAACCACATCAGTAGTCACACAGGGCATGCATGTCCCTAGCAGAAAAGGAAGCAAAATAAAGAGGGGAAAATAGAGTATGGTTAGAGGGCATGATTTCAGAGGTTGTTTGAGCCAGACAACTATCCTTCAGAAGTGGAAATCCAACCTATGTGAAGTCACTAGAAAGGAGCTTGAGCTTAAGCTACGATAGATGCTGGTTAAGATCAAAATTAAGGAGTGTGAAGAGCAAATAGCCCAAGGCATTACAAATAAAGAACAAGAAATCCTCTAAGTCAGTGGTATCCAATACGTTCGCCACTAGCCGCCTGTGGCTAATAGGCTATTGAATTGTGACTAATGCATGTGGCTTTTTTATAAAGTAGCTTTTTTATAATGTGGCTAATAAGAAAAATTCAAAAGTACAAGTGTGGCTAGCATCAAATTTCTATTAGACACCACTGCTCTAAGGTTTTCAGAAGCTGGAAGCCTGCAAAATAATCAGTGGGGTGGTGTCAAAGGAGCAATTAATGACTATAAGAAACTAAATATTTCTTTGTGTCAATTGACTCAACCCCTCTGTAGAGGAGTGAGCTACTCTTTCGGGCAATAAAGATGGACAGTGTCAGAAGGAGGTGCTGGAACAAACTGGTTCCATTTTCAAAACAATTACAGGTTAATTGGTGGAAATGATAATTATGGCAGCCCCTCTGTTTCAAATGGGTCTCTTACTGCTATACTGCTAATACCCAGTATTGCAACTGCTGGGCAGGATTTATTTTCCTGTCTCTTTAAAGGACCTCAGCTTTAGCCTCTTTTCTTTAAGCAAACAAAACAAAGAAAACAGTTTGCCGGAGAGAATGCCAGTGAGTTTCTCTTGGGAAACATTTGCTCTTCGGGTTCTTGGCTCTCTTCTTTTCGACCACGCGTATCTGGAGCCCTATGTTCTTGGCATGAACCGAAAGCTGGATGACATCTGGTCACCCAAAAAGATCTGTTCCTACAAAAAAATAAATAAAACAAAAATCTCTTATGCGGCTTCTCTGCCTGCAGGCAGGCTGGTGGGGGGTGCATAGTGGGCGGGGGAGGAGAGGCAGGAGGAGAGACGCTGTCCAATATCTGAAATATTAGCTGTCAGAAATGCCGCTCTGCTGAGAAGTGGCGAGCATGGCACCACCAGGCTTAACTGTGTGTGCGGACCATGCGATCATGCAGGAATGAGATGGGGATAAATGAGATGGTCTACGTGTCGAATTCTTGGCTACCCCATGGAATGGGGCTGCTGAACCTGGCAAGTCTGAGATCCACCAACTTAAATGTCAATAACGCACTGAGACGCCCTTTTCTGAGCTCTCCAGTTGGTCGTGTTGTACCTCTCTCCAGCAGGGCTATTTTAAGGGACTAGGTCATGAATAGGTTGCCAGGCTTTTGGGGTAGGCTTATAGAAATACCTCCTTAAATAGTGAATGTGCTTAATTCTTCCCATGCAGGTGTGGGATTCTGGGAATGGGTCCGGTCAGATTGACAAGACATTGCATTTTCTTCACAATCTCGCTGCCAGTGATTTGGAAGAGAAGATTGTCTTTTCCTTGGAAAAAACTTTCTGGGTGCCCCTGTTTGCAGGATGGAAGGGGGTTGGTGTGCCAGTTTTGGCATTTGGCAGTGTTTCACTCAGAGGCTCAGTTTTTCCCAGGACTCTTGCACTGCCTGAGATTGTCTCTGGCTCTCTTTGCACGTCTATAAAGAATTCTTACCCCGGCACCCGCTTTGGAGTGGAACACCCTGAATTTGCTTCGAATTCGGTCAGCTACTTGCTGCTTCTGTCCCTGTTTTAACTAATGCCCGGGATAGAAGTGCATGGGCAGATGTGTGCTTCTCTGCCGTGGCTTGCATGGCTGGTTAGCGCTGATGGAGAAGGTAATAGGTGGGTCTTTTGTCATTATTGCAGTGCCTGTGTTGGGAGTGCAAGAGAGGCATGGGTTAGCGACTTGGGAGCCCAAGAAATCTCTTGACCCTGTGGGTGAGTGAGAAGCCTCTGCGTCAGGGGTGGGTCACTTGCGGCCTGCAGGCGGCCCATTAGGGTAATCCACTGGCGGGCCGCCAGACACTTTGTTTACATTGACTGTCCGCAGGGACGTGCAGGCCGCCGCTTCCCACAGCTCCCATTGGCCAGAAATGGCGAACCGCAGTCACTGGGAGCTGCGGGCAGCCGTGCCTGTGGACGGTAATGTAAATAAACTGTCTCATGGCCAACCAGGGTATTACCCTGATGGGCGGCAAGTTGCCCATCACTGCTCTATGTCTACCGCATGCTCCTGCCAAACCTGAATTTGTCCACTTAGAGAAATAGAAGTTGCCAGGAGTTCTAGTTGGCACAAGAACGTGCACTCTTAGCGTGACTAGAAAACAACGAACTCCTACCTTCTATCCTTGGCCATTCCCATTGACTAAATGTAACTTCAGGCATGGCCTTGGGCCCAACATGGCAGTCTGGAGTTGTTGAAGTTGGGGTCTGAACTACTGGCTCTATTTTTAAAGTTACAGAGAAGCCACAGGGGTCCCAGAACGCAAAGGGAGCTGCCGGTGCTCAGCATTTCAAAAAGTGGGGCCTTAACCTCTCCCTCTCCATGTAAAATGTAAAATCTGCCTCTTAGAGGTGTTGTCCGAATGCTTGTACACTAGTGTACAGTAATGCGTGTACTTAATGGGATATTGCTCTGCAGTTGCCAAGTATTACTTCAGGTACAGGTCAAGATGCATCTGTAACATTAGCAACACCAAGTTTCTATGGTGATTGGCGAACCTGGAAATAGAACTAATAATAATACTTAGCTCTTTATATATGACATCTCATGAGTAGATCTCAGAGTGTACTACAAAGGAAATCGATATATCCCCATTTTATGGATGGAAAAACTGAGGTGCAGGAGTCACGTGATGAACCCCAGATCAGCCAGCAGGCTAGTGGCAGAGTCCGGAATAGAACCCAGATCTCTAGAGTCCCAGGCCAGTGCTCTAGCCACCAGGCTATATTCCTCTGAAGAGACCCCAGAGTTGCCTTGGTTTTATATACAGTAGCTGTTTTGGCTCGTCTGTAAAAGCTTGTCAAAGCCCTCTGTGAAGCCCAAGGATAAACACCAGTAGTGTGGTGACACTGAAGGGGAATGCAGCAGCTGCCAAGTGCTCGGCAATAGTTGATGAATGTCCAGGCAGTCTTGATAATAAATAGGGAGATTTATGTGAAGCTGCTACTTAACACTTTGTCAACAAACAGGTCATCTTTTTGCAGCAAAGCACTCTCTGGAGGGAGTAAATAAAGACTGCAAACTGGCAGCTCTGTCGAAGCAAGGGCTGGACCCTGTGGGTACTTAAAAAGAAGAAATTGTGTCATCTGTGGAATGCAGGTTTCTGTTCTCTCAATCCATGTATTGGTCTTAATGCTTGCACTAAAAATCAAAAATAGCTTGTGATTATTTAGGTGTTCAACTTGTGTGTTGCCCATATTGAGCTGGGAGTGCTTGAAGAGCGCTGCCAAGGATTTCAGTTTTTTCGTACTGATTGGTCATTTAGGACCTTTCTACAGAAGACACTGGTGGACCTGAAAGCACTGAGGTTGGCGTGCCAAAGTGCTTTGAACACGGATCAGTTGGGAGGTATCATATGATTTAACTTATCATTCTTTTCCAGCTTGCTTCCTTCTTCCCCTGCTATAATTCTGGTGTAACTTTAGAAGCTGAAATCTCTTGAGGCACTAGTGTGTTATAATGCTGCTTGCCATTTGAGAGCTGGGTATGGAGCATTTCGAAAGGTGAAAAACATTTAACATTGTTTCTAGATCGAGAAGTTGTTGTGGTAGCAGCCTCTGAAACTATCGGAAATGAGATTGGTGAGTTTCGATGGTGAGCTTCTCCTAGTCTTTTCATGTGTCTTTAAAGGGCTAAATAAACCTGTGGCCCACCATGAATAAACTGATGTGGATTGTAAAGAAGGTAATCGAGTGACGTGATTTTTATGCTCGGTTTGTGGGCATCTTGTCAAAGCTGGGAAGAATTGCTAGTGTCAGTACTGGTGGGAATCCTAGTAGTTCATGGCTGAATATTTTTACGTTTTTGAAGCATTTCTGTTTCTGGGCACATATCAAAAATTAAAGAGACTTTTAAAATGAGTGAACATCATTTAAACGTCAGTAGATTCAACATTGTCAGTAACAAGTGTCGAGCTTCAAGCCAATGCAGATCCCATTACCTGGGACTATATAGCATGAAGAAAATTTCAGCTACATTTGTAAATGTCTGTTTTCCATCCCACTTATGAAACCATGACCTAGAGGCCAGTGGAGACTGGGAGAAAGTAACTGTGGGAGAAGTATTCTTGTCTCGTTTTAGTTTGTGGTAGTGGTAATGGCTTTCATTCTTATCAGGTATATGTATTCATTTATACTTTACTAGTGTAACTCAGAAGCTTTTTATAACCTTGGTCAGACACAAGTCCTGCCTTCTGTGTATAGAGAGGCTCCATTTATAGTGATGTAAAATCCCCAGAGGAAACTCCTACATAGCTTTCAATGCTGCAGTATCCTCTCAAGTGAAGCTTTCCAATCACAGATAGTAGCTATGCAGGTATCTCTTGTAATTCTATCGCTTTCTGTCTTTGGATTTTGCAACGGACAAAGTCCAGAGTTTTAGAAACTGATGATCACAATGTGAAGAGATGTGGAATGGAAACAGTGAAGAGCTCATAGAATACCATCATGTCTGTGCTCTTGCAGGTCTTCAGTAATGTTCCTATGGGGTGTTGATTCTAGACAGGTGTGTTACATAACCAGTTTGTAACTGTAAATATTGGTGAATCATAGAAGTCAGCCCTTATGGATAATTTACTCCACATTTGCCTGCCAACCTATGCATTTTAAGAATCCAGAGTTCTTGTATTTCAGGGCCTCAAAGTGCACTCCAGCCATAAATTTAGCCTCAACACCTCCCTGGGAAGTAGGACCATGTTATCCCCATTTTACAGATGAGAAAACTCGGACAGAAGTGGAATGACTTGTGGCAGAAGCAGGAATGGAAAATTGGTGGTGAAAAGGACAGAGGGGAAGGAAAAGCTTTCATATGAAGAGAGATGGAAAAGATTGGTATTGTTTAACTTAGAAAGTAGATGAATAAGAAGCAGCATAATTATATGGAGTGAACAGTGCAGGGAAAGTAAATTAGGAACTTTCATTCTCCATCTTGGAACACAAGGGCAAGGGGTGGTCAGTGAAACTAAAATGTGGGAGACTGAAAACCAATAAAGGGAAATACACAGTGGAACTCACTGCCACAGGATGATGTTCATTCCAAAAGCTTAGTAGGATTAAAAAGGACCTGGATATTGACATGGATACCAGAAGCCAGAGTTGTTATAGATGATGCTAACATCCATTTTGGAAGGGATGTTAAACCTCATGCTTCAGGGTTTTTTAAACCAATCTCTATCTATTAGAGATTAGGAGTCCACCTAATGTGAAGGTCAGATTATCCCACATCTGCCTTAATGTGCGGTTACTTTCACCTTCCTCTGCAGCATGTGATGCTGGTCACTGTCAGAGACAGATACTGGCGTAGCTGGATTGTGGATCCAGTCTGGCAGTTCCCATGTAGAACTGAGTCTCTGTCTTGTACTTTAGCTATGAGACCATCCTTCGCCTGTTTTGAAATGTAGCTGTATTCTAATTGTGCATTAGAGCTGTTCCAGCACAGAGACAACATGTGCCAAACATGTGCTGTCCTGTAGCTCCTCATAAAAAAAAAAAAAAAAAAAAAAAAAAAAAGAGCAGCTGGACCTGGTTGTAGTGAGCTTAGATATTGAGAAAATCTATTTATAGTCAAGCAGGGTAAAAGCACCCAACACTCCCTTTGTACAACTAGCAGTTCTCTAGTGAACCTGTGCAGCCTGGGAGAAATGGTTCTGCTCACGCTGTCACTATCGCTTTCAGTGTGACTGAAATCTGGGTTTGACTCCGTTAATAGTTTGATCACTCACTGATCCTCCTTCAGACTCATTTCTGCTGTCATGCCTATGGAATCCTCCCAGCTGGTGATAGGTGGGCAGGTGGTCAGCTGTGATTATGGCTTCTAATAACACATAACTAACACGTGTGCACACACACACCCTACAGACTTTGCAAGTGCACCTAAGCTCTGCAGAAACATGCCTCAGTTTCTGCCGGCCTGTCCTCTCTTCCTGCTTCTTTCAGTCGCTTGTCTTGTCATAAATAAAATACTAGACTTGGATTTCAATGGAGCCCAAGGGAGTCAGGATCCAAAGCCTGTTGAATTTCCTTGGAATTTCGGCATTTAACTCTCTTGTGGCTCCTTTTGAAAAATCCGAGTTGTAAACTCTGTGGGGCTGGTGCCCAACTCTGATTATGCATATGTATAGCACCTGGCACGATACGGCCTTGACAGAGTTGTGGTGTCTGAGCACTAGCCTGATGCAAATAATCATCAATCTGTTAATAGAAAGAAGACTCACAATTTTAACAGCCATTAATAATAGTTGCTTGCCCATTAATACTCAATATTCTTTTCCATGGTGGCCAGCTGCTAGCTATTTGTTTTCCCCTGATGCAGTGACCACAAAAAGGTCTTATATGTTTCTCTCCTTTTCCTAGGAGCCAGTGGAAATGTCCAGTTTTGTGTGTCTATGTGAACTCCCCCGCCTCCCCCACCTCCCAAAAAATCCCCTTTGTACCCTTTTACAGCTTTGTTTTCAGCCAAGCCGAACTTATTCAACAGATGCGGGGTTTTAAATATAGAAAGCAGGTGTCTGCAGTGAAAGAGAAGTTCCTCCGCGCTTATCTGAAGTGCAGAGGGGCTCTCACCGGATACTCCTTTCAAAACAACCCTGTCAGAGCTGCTGCATCCTGACTGGGGTGATTTGAGCAAGCCTGTGTGATGTGACGGGTTATTAATAGCCCTCAGAAACGGGATACTCAGCTACTTCACTTCCCGAGGGGACAGTGGGGATCTGCCCCTCATCAGGTCGCTTCCTCTGGGAAGGTTTTAAAAGGAGGAGAATAGAATTACTTGGCACTTTGGCTGCAGGACGCTGCGTCCACCTCCTCACTTCCAGCACACAAGGAAGGAGTTTGTCATCCTGACACCCAGGGCTGGCGTGCTAGCGTCCTCGCTTTGGGTAAGATTTCTGAAGCATTTCCAGGCACTGAGCTCGTTGCAGTGAGATTGGGAAAGACATCTCTCGAAGCTCGGGGCTTCAGGCAGTAGAGGGACCTCCTCCCTAGACATTCAAATCGCTGAGGCCCATGGATGCTGTAGGGGACCACACCGGGCAATAGTAGCAGTTCTTTGGGAAAAACGTGAAGTGAGTTGCTTCTCTTCCTGATTCAGGCCCTAGCGTGGGGAGCAGTAGCTACCTGTGAATCTCTTTGAGGTCACTGGAAGACTCCACTGATTTGCTCAGACCAAGGGCTTTCAGACAGGCAAGCTGACTGACTTGAGTCATCTACATTTATTGAGGGATTCTTGTTGTTTCTGCAGCAGCATCACTCCCCCGGTATCTGTTGGAGGTGCATGGAATTGTTGTTCTGAAACCTGTCGGGGGCCTAAACGTTTTAGAGGGGAAGATTGCCAAGACTAACTTGAAGGCAATTTATCCTTTGTTGTAAGAGGGGATAGACTTCTTGTTGAGATGCATGGAGCACTGATTTGTTATGGGTTTGTTTGTTTTTTAATGTAAATGTAATGTGACCTTTCAGGGGTCACCAGTACAACTGGATTGTGTTCTTAGCTCCCCTTTCACATTGCTCTCTCAGGGTAGGCCTACACTACCCGCCGGATCGGTGGGTAGAGATCAATCTTTTGGGGATCGATTTATCGTGTCTCATCTAGATGCGATAAATCAATCCCCGAGTGCTCTCCCGATGACTCCAGAACTCCACCGTGCCAAGAGGTGCCGGCGGAGTCGACGGGGAGCGACTCGGTGCCGTGAAGACGCCGTGGTAACTCGACCTGCGTATGTCAACTTCAGCTACACTATTCATGTAGACCAGAGCTTACAGATTCTCATTCCTTCCCCTCCCAGATCGATCAGCATCAGCAATGAAAGAGGAATGCAGTTCCTCTGTGCCAGTTTAGAAGCCTTCCCTCTTAGCATTTGGGAGACTATCTGGACAAAGGAGACACCTTCTGCTCCTCCCAGGCTGACAGGGAGCAAGAGAATACCCTGCACATATAGTCTAGCTTTCCGCTGTACAGTGATAAGTTCAGACATGGGATCATTGATTGTGCGGGAGTGCTTCAGGCGGCTGACAGCTCTCACAGAGCGTGGTATCTGGTTGACCGTGTCCAGTTTCCGCGTACTGCCCTCGGAGGGTAAAACCCCAACAGCCTTACATTAGGACAAAGGAATTCACACAAACTAAGTTTCCCAGGCAGGGAACAAATTTCCACTGAGGTTCTGTGGAGAGTTGGGGTGAGAAGCCACATGGCCCGTTGGACTGGGGCAGGAGTTGAGGGTGGGGGTTCTAATCCCTGCAATGCCTCTGACTCGCTGTGTGGAAATTGGCTAGTCAGTTAACCTCAGCCTGTTATCCCCATTTCACAGATAGGTCAATCCTTCCCCATCTCAAAGAAGCAGTGCCCTGAGTTATCGGTTGTTATCTGTGTAGTGACTTGAACGGGCCAAGTGATGCATAAACATGACAGGGTTTTGTAGGTTCGCGTTGCCTCATGTCAAGCCTGTCAGAGGGTTTTCAGGGCAGGGCAAGGATCTCCTCCTGCTGTCATTACACGGGGGAGACTGGACGAGCTGTGGGGCACACCCACAAACCTCAGAGGTCGCTTGCCCTGAGGTTCCCCTCCTTGGAAGGGAGTCTGTCCAATTATTATTCATCAGCAGAGATGATTTGCTATTATGTCTCCAGCTGCGAGAACTCCAGCTGCGGTAGGGACTGCCTCTCTCAATGAGTGAAAAAACATTGCCCTTTGGTCCCCCCTCCCCACTCTCATTTATACTTGGTGCCCTTTTCAGTGTTGCTGCCACATGACAAGTGGATGGTTTGACTCTCCGGCTGAAGGTGGCTATTTAAGTGTCACGGGAGAGCTCACAGGTGGTGGCCTTAGGAAAATCCGCTATGTCTCCACGTTAGTTTATTTTTCTGTCCACTTGAGGCTTGCTGGGCCGGGGCGAGGGGTTGGAGAGTACAGGTAGGCTGCTTCCTGCCGTGGAGAGCCACGGCAATTTTCAAAGGTCTGTGGCTAAAACAAGGGTCCTCCATTTGGGTTTGGGGTCAGTCCATTAATGGGAAAACTTGGCCCTGACTGAGTCACCTCGGAGCCTAGGTAGGAGAGGAGGGATAGGCCCGTGGTTCAGACGTGGGATTAGGACGAGAGATCTGACAGTCTGGCCCTTCATCTTTCTGTGCTTGGGTTCCCCCTCTGTAAAATGGGGATGATTGTATTTGCTTTCTTCCCCCTTTCCCCCATCTTTCTGTCTCTGTGTGCGGAGATGGGCTGTTAATGTGTGTTTACACTGTGTGGAGTGCAGTGGGGCCCTGATCTTGCTCGTGGTCTTCATGTGCTGCATAATTCTAACAACAATAGGCACGTAGCTGGGAGTGACAACAGGAATTGCTTTTAACTCTCTTTCCCAAAGAGGTCATGTCGCCCTTGGACAGCCCCTCACCCTCTCCCTCCATCCTTAACCCCTTCATGGATGTTTATCAGCAGGCTTCAGAGGCTAAGTTGAGGAACAACAGGGAATGCTAGATTATGCGGCATTCGCATGGTCCCTCGTGTAGTGTAAAAGGTAGAGAGAATGGCATTGAGTGGGTTAACCCTCGGATAGCGGCCTCCTCCCTCAGGTTTGCTGTGAAGCGCTGTGACTGTTCCAGTTGCTTTTTGTGCTGTCTCCAACAAGAGAGAACCAAACAAAGATGTTGTTCTGCTCAGCCCCCTCCCGTTTCAGTTTACTTATGTGCTTATGTTCTATTTTGAGTCTCTGGCCACGCAGGGCTAAGCGACCTGTGACCTGGGGAAGGTGTGAGTTTCAAAACAAGAGTCTGCTAGTGGCTGAGTGGGAGGATCAAATGGGGAGGCTGCTTTCAGCCGAGATGATGGGGGGTATCTCCTCCAGCCAGGCAGGTTGCAGACCACATGCTGGATATCCTTGCGTCATAGAAATAAGGGAGTCCTCCATTTCTCCCACCTTCACAGTCTCCTGACGGTCCACAATTGTTCCACACAGAATATACACCAGGGCTTTGTCTAGTTACAGGGCTGTTGAGCAGCAGAGGCTTAAATGAGGGGCCATTGAATCTGGCTGGTCTTTAACAATGCGTTTCACTGCGAAATGCACAAGAAAATCCTCCCTCCCAGGAGTGAGCTGATCTAAAGGTTGCCTGAAAAATGCTCCAGATTCTGTCCCTCAGAAATAAGTCGGTTCAAGAGGTCACTGAAGCACGGGGCTGGCGGCTTTTACCAATTCTCTTAGGAGACAGTGCCAGAAATTTCCCCATGGGAAGGGATTTTAGCTCCATTTTTCTATTCCTTAATTTTTTCTTGTTGGATGTACCCCCATGGACTGACCACCCCATCAATTTTACAGCTTCCCAATACTGTTGTGTTCTGCCCCTTGTCATGTACCCCAAGACCTGGGTGTTTGGGGCTGCCATATACGTTAGCAGTGATTGTGGAGTTCCCATCAGCCCCTGTTCCCAAAACCGCCTGCGTCCATCACGTCCGTGTGTGCGCGCACCAAAGCCAGCTAAACTTCAATAGGAAAAGGCTTGTTATAATTGCTTTGCACTCTCCCTTCCCCAGGATGGCTATTGCTGACGTGTGTCTCTGGTATATTCCTCACGCCCCTTCTGACAGCCTGGATGATTCACATTGCTGCTGCCAGTTACTTATTTGCACACACAGAGACGCGCTCTGTGCTCTCTGTCTACCGCTCATGTACTAATAGCTTTATTAATAGGTTTCCAGCACCTCAGGAGGCTCCTAAGTGGAATGCGCCTCTGATTTCATGCTTCGGGAACAGGCACTGACTGAAGAACCAGAAGAAGAGAGAGAGGAAAAGCTTAGTTGACCCAAGAGTATTAGAGGTGCATTTGCTTGACATTAACCATTGAGCGGTGTCAGTGTCATGTGGCTGCTTAGGACAGGCTGACTGGTTACAAGCGGAGTGAGTTATTCAGGTCAGAAATCGTGTGTGGTTTCTCCTACCCTGCTGTGTTGTGTTTGCCTGGATACCAGCAACTTAAAGGTAAGACACGGATAGACATTTCAGACACCCTTTTGTTCCCTACGTGTGCGTAATAAATTGCATGCTGTTGCTTGGAAACAGAGAGAGACATGGCTATAAAGTCCCTAATCTCAGATGTTTCACTACAGAGAGTTAACAGCAAAATATCTGGGTGCTGGAGGGTTTTTCTCAGCGACTGCTGGCTCAGACCAGCTTTAATTCTGGCAGATGGTACTTGCATTTGGAGGAACAAGTTCTAGGTTTGTATTCCTCTGTCTTGGCAGTGTGTCAGTTTGTTGTATTTGCCTAACAGAAGGGGGAAGAGAAGTGCAGAGTTCTCCTTGCAAGGTGGGTAAAATGGCTTTTAACCATTTCCCTTCCGTCTCGGGCAGTAGGTGACTGCACTGAGCAGCAATTAGTTTCCTAGCCCATCAGCCTTGCAGGGACCCGGCACTGCGCCATTTGTTGACTGCACTTTTTGAAAGTGGTCACTTCCAGCTTTCTAAGCCATAAATAAGGGGTGAGTTTGAGCTGCTTTCCGGCCATGCCTCGCATTGCTCACGCTGCTGATACTTCGTAATGACATCGCTCTTTAAATCGCATGTTGGTTGGTTGTTTTTAATCTCCTGCCTATCCTGTAAATCCAGGCAGAGATTCCTCTCGCCTTCCTTCCTCCCAGACTCTTACAAACCAGCTCCGCAGCAAACTTGCCCTGCTAAAATCAGCTGCCTGCTGAAATGAATCCTCCTCCTTGGTTATGTTTATTTTCTTTCCCCCACTGCTTCCCCTCCCTCTGCTGCTTAGCTGTCCAGTTGCAAACTGCTCCCTGAACCACAGGATAAACGTGCCCAGATGATCTTGAAGCAGAACTACATGGCACTCAGCAGGCACATTGTGCAGTTTTGATCTTCTGTGCTTTATAGTATCCCCTAGAAACACGCACAAACGGCTCTTTACAGCCCAAAGTACGCTATGTAGCTGGTGTCAATCAAACAGAACTGGGGGGTGAGGTGAGGCGACCTCCATTATTGTTCTATCTGAGCACCTCACAGTCTCTAATGTATTGATCTTCACTGTGCCCCTGTGTGAGTTGGGGCAGTGCTGTTAGCCTCCATTGTACAGATGAGGAAACTGAGGCACAGAGGGACTCAGTGACTTGCCCACAATCACACAGAGTCTGTGGCAGAGCAGGGAATTAAACCTGAGTTTCCCAAGTCCTATGCTAGCACCCTACCCGCTGGACTATCTTTCCTCCGTAGAGTTAACTAAATCGATCTTAGTTTTGTTTGGTTTTAGCGTGGAATATAGTATTTCCAGTGGAAAGGAAACCAAGGAGTGTGCTACTTATATCCAGCTAAATCCCAGTGCTCTTTCCACTAGGAGATGATGTGTCCAGCTGGGAGGCATGTGTGGTGGTGTTTATTTGTGTTGCTGCATTATGTAGGAGCCCTACACAAGGGCCCATTGTTCTGCGTTTGCACAGCACTTTAGCACAATGTAGAAGCGAGCGAAGACCCTTAATAAAAATAAGTGGCATTTATTAATGACGATCCTTCTCAGACCCAAATAGGAGAGAATCCTGAAGGGAATGAGCACTGTTGCAAAGGGCCTTCCTCTAATTTGCTTTAATTTGGGCAGAGAGAGGGGCATCCAATGCGTCACAGTTAGATCCTTAATCTCTCCCCCTTTTCCCTGTCCTCAGCTCTGTCTGCCTCCCACCATTCTGTGGCAGGGCTGCCCTCCATGGAGCAGAGGAGTCTCCCGCAGGGGGGACCTGCAGACCCTATCAAATCTCCCCGTCCTGGCTGAGTGACAGGAGTGTGATACTGTCAGCTCCTGGAGCTTGGAGCCAGCAAGGCTGGGATGAAAGATCTACCTTTGTCAGCCTTTTGGTTCCAGCCCCTTCTGCGCAGGCCTCAGTAACCAGTCAGGCGCCTTTCTGAAATGCGGCCGTTTTTCATACCCGAGAGACCCGGCTGGCTGCTTGTAATTGATGAGGCTGTTCGGCTGTGGAAGGAGACATTTCACCTGGACCAACCAGCCCATTTATCATTCTCTCTTGGTTACTCACATGAGCCCCAAGATATTAGTGCCTCACAGTTGCTAATGTGCTTTTTTAACATCCCAGTGCTGGTATCCCCAGTGGACAGATGGAGAAGTGAGTCTGAGAGACTGATTTACCTAAAGTCACACTAGGAATCTGGCAGGGGCAGGAGTGGAACCTGGGTACCCCAGCCTTCCTCTCTTTCTGGGATGATCACCTTGGTATCTTGCTTGTTATAAAGGACACTTCAGCTTTTAAAGATCTCTGGGGTTCTTGTGGCTTCCAGTGGAGTTGCAGAGGCTGCGATTGTCCAAAAGGCTGTCGAGCTGTCTAAAAATAGGGCTAGAGCTCAGGCAGAACCTGCTGCTAATCTGCCCCAGCCGGCTCATTCTCGCAGAGCGCGTTTGTTGTTTGTTTGACTTACGCCAATAGCAGGGAAACCCTGATTGCGGGGACAAAGGCAGTAACGAAGAACTGGAGGGGGACTCGGTGTGTGAGCTGGATTCAGTCCCCGGCCCTGCACAAATATTTCCTGTGTGACTGAGGGTAAGTCAGTCGCCACCCCCACCCCCCCCCAAACCTCACAACAGTGAGTCTCAGAACCCCGGTCAACTGACTCGGGCTCACGGGGCTGTAGCTACTGGGCTGAAAATAGCAATGTAGATGTTCTGGGGGCGAGGCTGTGAGACCCAGCCCCTCTCTGGGTTCCTGAGCGGGAATGTCGACGCTACTGGTTTTTAGCCCCTTTGCATAAGCCCGTCAGTTGACCGGGGCTCTGAGAGTTGCTGCAGCCGGCTTTTGTTTGTTTGTTTTGCTGTGTAGACATACCCCCTCCGCCTTCCTTCCCCCTGTAGAATTGAGCTACTTCCTCCCTCCCAGGGATGTTGTGAAGATAAAATCCCTCAGCGATTTTGGCCTCAGATACTAGGGTGTTAGGGCCATATATGTATCTAGTTAGAAGAAAACTGCAGACTTGAAATGCAGGTATAATTTAGGAGTCTCCCTAAGACGCCCAAGAACTCGAAACCCTGACCCAGTGTTTTCCTTGTGCTGTAATCCTTGACATCTTTGCTTGCGAGGTTGGTTTTCTCCCCTGGACACACAGGCAGCCTCAACATTAGAACTTGCTCTGTTGGATCAGACCAGAGGACACTGAGCTTTCACCATGACCTGTGGTTTATGCCTCGGGCAGGCAATACACCCATAATGGCCGTGGGCAATTGTGCAGCATTGTATCTGTGGGGAGGTGGCAGCAGAGCCTAGATACCATGGTGATGGATGGGGCACTAGATGTGTCTGCTGAGGGAGTGGGGAAAGGTCTTCTGCCATCCTTTGCTGAATCCCGAGACTGGATTGTTCCTGGAGCTGTCTGGGCTACGAGGGAGGGATATGCTGTTAGAACATACTGGTTAACATACGCTAGTTAACACGTTTGAAGTGTCTGGTGTACTTAGTGCAGGCTAGATAATGTGTGTGAACATCACACCTTTTGCATCCTTCTCTAGGCAAGGCCAATCACAGCACAGCTCAGGAGGCAGCATGCTGCAGAGGACTGATACCTAGGAGACCTAAATTCCATCCCCAGCCCAACATATGGCCGTGTGGCACTGCTTTCCACACCTTGGTGTGTTTGTCAGATCGGCCTTACGCCGTTTTGTAAAGTGCTTTGGGATCTATGAAAAGAACTAAGCAGCTGTTACTTCTAAATGCCTTTTTAAAAGGAGCCGTGTGATACTGTCCTGGCATAGCCAAGTCCATGCTTAAATCCTGCTCCAGTACTGACTCTGTAAGAGATGGACTGTTGTGGGGTGGATCAGACCTAGGGGGCTCCCGACATAGCGTGTGGGGACAGAGGTAGGCTGGAGCACGGAAGTGTTCCAATGTGGCGGGGGGATTTCATGGGGAAATAGCGTCGCAGATGAAATGTCTAACCCTTGTTGCTGTCCCTTTAAGTCAGACAAATGAGAAGTTGGATTGTCCCAGGGCGAGGGACGCATTTCCTAACAGCTGCCTTCCTGCGCTGCCGCTGCTGCGAGGGGAAGCTCCACAGCAGCGCAGGTCGATACCTTCTCAGGGACTGTTCTGGGGAGCGAAGCTGCTAAAGAAATTGAGTCCATGCTTGATGGTTTAAAACCCTCAACCCTTCCTGAAGGCCCCAGTGCCCCCTCTGCCCTCCCACCCCTAAGGATGTAGTAACTGTTTCAGGGTGTAGCTGGTGGTTCTTGCACGTTTCCAAGGCCCGTGGGATGGATCCCCTCTCTCCCCTCCCCGCAGAGCAGACAGCTGGGTTTCTCTGCAGCTGTCTCAGGGCTTTTAATAGAAATGGCTTGTATTGGAGCACAGACGCCAGTGCATCTCCTAAGGAAGCCTTCGTGTCCAGATAGAGCCAGCTAGAAATGCCTCGCTGTGAGTTTGTCAGCACAAAGCCGGGCAGTTTAACTTCCACCTGTGCCCTGCTGACCACCCTTCCCGTCCCAGGCTAAGCTGATGAACACAAGCCCCCTTTCCAATGAGACGCTCCCCGTCATCGCCCTGCCAATCCAGCCAGCATAAGGATTTGCTGTGATCATCATCGGACCAGATCCCACCGTGTGAGGAGAGCTTGCTGGGAGATTCCCATGTGTCGTTGGCAGCAGGGCACAGTGTGGTTCCATCTGCAGCTGTTGAAGGCAATTGCAGTGTGTGGTCGCGGTGAGCTGTGTGTGGGTCACAGGGAAGCCCCAGGTGGCATAGAGGCAGTTGCCCACCTGTGTGGACCTGTAGAGCCGGAGGAGAGCGCCGCCCTGCTTCTTCCCCAGAACGCAGTCGGACTTCCAGCACCATTCAAAGAGCTGAGCGCTGGCTTTGCAGATCCATGTGTGGGGTGCTGGGCGTCTCTCTCTATAGCAGCACTGGGCAGGAGCATTTCCAGTGCTGGGCCTTGGACTCTGAGCTCCCACCAAGGAGCCTTTGTTCGAAGGGATGGATGTCGAGCTGCTCCCTGTGCTCAGGGGTCAAATAGCAGGTGAATGTTTTCCAAGCAGACAGTGGCTTGGCTGAGCGCTGTGGATGCTCGGTCGGCGTTTGTCCGTCCCTCAGGGTAACCCAATGAGCCGTGCTGGAGCTCAGCCACCCGTGACCAGGGCGGGGAGGTGGAGGCTTGCACGGAGTTGTAATACGGATTTAAAAATGGGCCTTCCCAGAAGACGGGTCATTCATAAGTTTCCCTGCGGGGCACAGTCACGAGACAGCGGGGTTTGCAGAGGACGTTCAGGGGGACTAGCGCCGTATTGTGTGTTCCTCTATCACCTTTCACCTGACAAATACACGTCAGTCGCCCAGCCGCAAAGCACCACCTGACCTGGGCAGATGGCAGGCCTGTTGCTAAACGGAGGCAGAACAGATAGCGTGATTTCCCCAAGGTTACCTGCTTAGCTAAGGGCAGAACTGGGAATAGAGAATAGAACTGGCGACCAGCCCTCTGTGTGGCCACTTGCCTGCCTGGTCTCTATTGCGAGCGTTTGCTGTTAGTTGATCTGATCTCATTGCATCCACCTTTGCTGGTCCTTAGTGTGACAATTCCTGAAGTGTTTTGCTTGGGGCTGGGACGGAAAAAGGCTTTTGGCTTCAGACGCAGCAGCTGTGGCCCTTACTAATTTTGGCACTACGTGGTCCAGTATAGCTTTCTGTTTACTTGATCCCAATCCCAAAGTGATTTCATCCTGTGTGTTTCTCCCTTCCAGGCTCTCTCTGTCGGTGACTGGCTGTGGATTTATGGAGGTGCCAAGGAGCAGCTTTGAGTATTGCCACGCACAACATTGTGTCCACTGAGGAAGGGTCTCCCCCGGCCTGTCTGCCCCGGGTCCGTGCCCTCGGGTTTAACCATTCAAATCTCCTGTGCATGGCTCTCGCAGCCAAGGGACTTCTGCTGGCTGCTGCCACGGCCTGATCCTACTCAGGCCCCCGTCGCTGCTCCCAAGTACTCCACCTATCCAGATGGGGTAACGTGACGGCACCATACGGTACACGAGGAGGTTCCCCGATGCAGAGGCCTTTCTAGAGAGGAGAGCAAGGAAACCGGAAGGCAGGGAGGGCGAAGGCTCTGGATTGCACACCCAAAGGAAACTGACACTACAAAGGGAGATTATTATTTTTTATTATTATTATTTGGCTTCAAGCACATGGCTTTTTGTGTGTGTTGGGGGATCTAACACACTCCCAAGAGCTGGGAATATTTGCACAACATTTGTGTTGGGGTTTTTAAAAATCACGTCCCCCCACCCCCCAAACTCCAGGTTTTTGGGGGGGGTTTTTACCTCTCGTCCTTCTTTCTTCATTGTCCCCTGCCACTCTCACTGCACCATGGCCCGTATGAATCGGCCTGCGCCTGTGGAAGTTTGCTACAAAAACATGCGGTTCCTGATCACCCACAACCCCACCAATGCCACGCTCAGCACCTTCATAGAGGTAAGGAGGAAATGGAGGAAAGGGGAGAGGGTGGCTTGGGGAGTTGGTAGTAGGATATAGAGGTTTGAAGTCGCAGGGACACCCATTCAACTCTAGCCAGTCGCTTAACTGGGACTCGGGAGATCTCGGTTCAGTTCCTGGCCCCGCAACAAACTACCGAAGTGCCCCTGGGCAAGTCATTTAATTTCTCTGGGCCTTAACTCTCTCTCTGTAAAATGGGGCCAGTAATATTGTCCCTTCTTCTCTCACCCTTGGTCTGCCTTATCTGCTAGTATTGTGGTGTCTTTGGGGCAGGGACTCTCTATACTACAACTCAAATCTGTGACTTAGGGTACGTCTACACTACCTGCTGGATTGGCGGGTAATGATCGATCCCCGAGCGCTCTCCCCGTCAATTCCTGAACTCCACCTCCACGAGAGGCGGAAGCGGAATTGACAGGGGCGGCAGCGGTCCACTCGCCACCATGTGGACGCCAAGGTAAGTTGACCTAAGATATTCCTCCCTTCCCCCAGTGTAGACCAGGCCTGAGAGTAAAATGAAAGGAAATTGGGCATTCAGCCCTTTGAGCAGTTCTACCAGCCTCACCCTACATGTTTGTGCAGCTCCCAGCACAAACGGTCCCTGGTCATTTAGGGCCTAGGAGTGGTGCTGTAATACAGGCCATAACACTCCTCCTTTGCAGGTGTGCCAGTCCAGGACCTTCGGGACTCATTTGGAGTGACGGAACAGTTCTGAGCGCAGGGCACCCTGTCACCCAGCTCCTTGTGTGCACCGCACCCGTGCCAAGGAGGAAAACCTCCCATAATATCTGGATCTGAAAATGAATGCTGCTTTCCCCGTTGCGAGTACTCACCACTAGGCTGCTCAGGGTTCATAATACACAGCACAGTCTTCGCAGCAGTTTGGAGAGTCTCTGATCCTCTGAGGCTCATTTTCCAGACAAAGACACTTAGCCACGGATAGGTACAGTGGGTTGCCTTTGACCAGATTTGTAGATTATAAAGCTAGAAGGGGTCATTGTGGTCATCTTCTTGGACCTCATGCATAACACAGGCCATAGGACCTCCCTGCAATACTTACTGCATAAACTAGAGTTCATCCTTTAGAACAGGGGTGGGCAAACTACGGCCTGGGAGCCACATCCAGCCCTCCAGACATTTTAATCTGGCCCCTGATCTCCCACTCAGGAGCAGGGTCCGGGGCTTGCACTGCTTTGGCACTCCTGCCAGGGAGCGGGGTCAGGGGCTTACCCCATTCCGTGTGACACTGGGAAGCAACAGCATGTCCCCCCTCCAGGCCCTACAAGTATGGGCAGCCAGGGGGCTCCACACCCAGGAACCTGCGGCCAGTGGATCTGCGAGCAGATGCCTGCAGACAGGGTAGTGCACAGAGCCGCCTGGCCACACCTCTGCATAGGAGCTGGAGGGGGGACATGCTGCTGCTGCTTCTGGGAGCTGCTTGAGGTAATTGTCACCTGGAGCCTGCACCCCTGACCCTCTCCTATGCCCCAACCCCCTGCCTCAGCCCTGATCCCCCTTCTGCCGTCCGAACCCCTCAGTCCCAGACTGGAGCACCCTCCTGCACCCCCAACCCCTCATTCCCAGCCCCACCCCAAACCCCGCCCCCAATTTTATCAGTATTCATGGTCCGCCATACAATATCCATACCCAGATGTGGCTCTTGGGCCAAAAAGTTTGCCTACCCCTGCTTTAGAAAGACATTCAACCTTGATTTTAAAACTGAAAAGCTCTCTTATCAAATGTATGTTCCCCATGTAGATACTGTACTTAGACTGTGATCTAGTCACCCCTTATCTTTCTCCATTAAACTAAATAGATTAAGCTCCTTGACTCTGTCCTATAAGACAGGTTTTCTGGCCTTTAATTATTCTTGAAGCTCTTCTTTGAACCCTCTTCAATTTCTCCACCTCATTCTTGAATTGTGGGCACCAGAACTGGACACACTGTCCCCACAGTACAGCTCCTTTTTATACATCCAAGGATCCCATTAGAGAGAGTCTGTCTCAGTCTAGTCTACCCGGGCTCCCTCTTTCAAGCTTCTCTTTGTTCGGTGACTACGTTGTTCTGTAAATATTTCGGTGTCTGCAGAAGGACAAGGGGGAGCTCTGGGAGATAGTCAGTTACCGACTGTAATCACCCTTGTCATGCCAAAATCTCAGAGTTGTGGCAGTGTGTCCAGGGTGTTTATCATCTCCAGATCTCTGTGAGCCGCTCTGTTCATGCTGAGACTCCTGGCCTCGCAGAAGAATTGAAGACCCATCTCAACTGCTGCGTTCTCCCTTTGTTCATCGGTCCTGTACCTCACCTTGTATCGGAGGCAGATCTGAAACGTTCTGGAGCTCGAGCTGTATCGCTGTTTGAATCACAGTGTAAAACGGCTTCGTCGCAGCCCTTGATCACCATAGCATTCAGAGTAAACTCCCATCTCTGTCCACACGCACACACCCTCCTCACCCTTCTGCCCCACCAGCTGTGGAATTTTGTAAATTACATTCTCACAGCCACAGCCCAGCAGCTCCTGTTCCTCGTTAGGCTTAGCAGACTAACTGCAAGAGAGGTGCTTTGGTGATGCTCTACAGATAACAATCTTCATGAGCTCACTGTCTGGGCTCTGGATCACGCCAGCAAAGCAAGTAATTGCAAAGTGGTAAAATTAGAAGTGGTGTGTCTGGCATTACTTGCCGCTTCGCACATGTATGGGGAAAGAGGGGTGCTTCTTTGACTCCATTCTTCCACCAAGGAGAGAGATTTATTTCTGTGGTCGTCAAAATGGAAAAGGCCAAGTTCTCCTAAGGAGACCTGAGCCTAGTGTACTTTAGTTCACTCACACGCACATGTTCCTCTGTTGATTGAACACATGATATCCCCCCCTTAAATGTATACAGCCTCTTCCATTCCAGAAGATCCCAAGATGTTTAAAATGCAAACTGAGTTCATCTGCCATTTGAAACCAGCCCACCTGTGGAGCATTCATCTGCAGCAGCTGAAACGTGGTGTCAGATCTAGCTTCATGTTCTTGCTTTTGCACAGCCCACGGAGCATTTTATTTACTGGCTCGGTGTGAGTTAGTGTGAACCGTGCATGAGCTCTCGGTGTTAAGTCCCTGCTGGCTGGGAAGCAGCACAAATAGAATGTTGAGAATTGAGCCCAGCGTGAAGTGACGTACGCAGGGACTCTTCACATGCATTGCTGACTTGAAGCAGGGGGTGTTGAACGACTGGTTTGCTACAGGTTGGAAATAAGGAGGCTAATCACAAGCCATGTTTGTGGCATAAAATAAAACCTTGTTAGATGCACTCTTCTCACCATCATGTCAGGCTCCCTGGTACCATCGTGGTAAAGGCATGTGTTGGAGCTGGTTTGCTTAGCGGTATTGGTTTGCCGTTCAGTATGCCAAGCGCTAGAAAACAGTCAGACATGTTCCGCCCAGGAGATGGCTGGTGCTCCCATCTGAGCCAAAGAAGAAACTGTCCCAGATGGAAAAAATAATCCCTTCAGAGCCTGAGAAGCAAAAACCTGTTGACACTAGAGACTTCCTTTTCATGTGTGCAAAGGACCCACCAAACCAGGTGTGAGCCATGCAGATTTTGAAGAGGGTGGTGGGTAGGAGGGAGAAGGAAAGGGGACATTTTAGACATGGTAGGAGGAGAGAGAGCACCCTTCCCTAAGGTTCACTGTTTGCATCTGGTATGAGAGTAAATTTGCCACATTCAGGCAAGAAGCAATTCAGATGATTTTCCATAAAGTGTAAGTTGGCTGGTTTTGTCTGATTGAAGTTCAAGGCCAATCCAAGCTGCAGGTGATAAGCTATGCAGGAAGCGGACCAAGACACTGACTGCCTGTCGCATCCAACTAAATTGCTGGAGGGATGTAGAAACAAAACTCTCTGGTTGGTCAAGAAGGTGACCTGTGTAATTTGCCAAATCCTTACTGCTTTGGTGAGTGAAACTGAAACAAGTGGTGGACCCGGAACCTATCAAGACTAATCTCGCACATCAGAAGTGGGGTGTTTTTGCACAGCGTTGTAAAAGCAAATCTAGATTCTTTCTTTTGAAGACTTGCACCTGCGTAAGTGAGAAGAGCACTGGTGGTTAGACAGTTTATTTTAGACAAAGAGCAACAAACTGAAATGCAGTTGGACTTTGGGTTCAATTGGATTGAGTGCAGTTTAGCCTCCAAAGCATGTTGCACGCAGTCTGGCTCCCAACTTTCATAGATTTGTAGAGTCCAAAGCCAGAAGGGACCACTGGGAACATCTAGTCTCATCTCCTGTATAGCTCAGGCCCTAGTGGCTAATTGCCCTCACCATTTTAAAAAACTGGAAACAGTACAACTTGTTTCCAGTCTCAGCATGTTTGGCTTCATCTTTCAGCCACTGGGTCGTGTTATCCCTTTGACTGTGGATTGAGGAGCACATTATCCAATATTTGTTCCACATGTGGACACTTAGACTGTGATCAAGTTACTTTTCTTCTTTATTACTGTGTTAGTCATAGACTCTTCCTGCAGTTGAGTATTAATCACCACTTTTACAATACTGAGCGTTCCTGTTAGGCACGTGTTGCTTAAAGGGACAAAGTCAGCTTTTAAAATCTGGTCCATTTTAAAAAGAGTCTAAAGTAGCTTCAAATTTTACTCGTACGCAGAGTCCCCCTGCCAGATTTTCTGTTTTTACAATTACCTTTTTCTGTTTTATTAAAAGGGTTTTCTCTGCTCTCTTGCTGTGTGACAGACAAGCATCAAACAGCACAGGAAATAGACCAGCTGACTGGAACTATAAGGAAAGCAGTAAAGCTAACAACGCAAAATGCTGTCAGATGCATAAAGGAGAACGAAATCATTATTTATAGTCCTCTTCAGTGTTACTTGCACCAAGAGTGGGTTAAAAAATTAATTTCAAGCTGGCCATGGTTTAAAAAGTGTATTGCACTGAAGTCCATAAGAATCAGTGGCTTCACAGCTGGCTCCAATGGACTGTACGTGCCATTAAAGTGTGTGAGCGCGCACTGGCAAAGTGCACTGAAATCTGATGCAGCTGTCGTCACTCCTGAGCTGCGACTAGCTTTGTTTGCCAGGTTCATTTTTTTTAATGAGCTGTTCAGGATGTGCAATAAAGCATGACAGGAGATGTCACCGGCGCTTGTTAGAAAACAGTGATGATGTGAAAATGTTTGTGATAATCATAAGGAGCTGCAAAGCATTAATGGCTGAAGTCAGCCCTGACATAGACAGAAATAATACCATTGACTTTGGACCCCATTTGATGTAGAAAATTGCTCTGTCCTCTGAGCACCTAATGTTGTGTAATGCATGTTCACAGTATGGTCAGACCGTTTTACAGTGAAAGGGACAAAGCTTGGTCCAATGGTTAGGAACAAAGCCTAGGACATGAGACACCTGGGTTCAGTTCCCTGCTCTGCCACAGACATCTTCTGTAACCATGGGAAGGTCACTTAGTCTCTCTGTTCCTCAGTTGTAAAATGGAGATAATAGCACTGCCCTACCTCACAAGGACACTGTGAGAATAAATACATTCATAGTTGTGAGATGCTCAGATCCTGGGGTGATGGAGACCATAGAAGCATGGTAAGCTGAACGCACTGTACAGTACTTATGAGATGTCCATTTTTGTGTTCTGAGATGCTACTGAAGCTGATTTCTGGCCCCCCTCCCCCAAATGATGTATCTGTCTATACCAAAATATTTCTGCGTGTTTCTCAAGGGACACAGTGGAAGCCCCACTACTTGAGCAATTAAAAAATTGGACTAGACAGAGTACTGGAAGGAATATACTACAGGCAATAACTGCACTGACAGGAGACCAGATGGATCATCAAATCATGGAAATAGAGGTCTGGAGGGGACCTCAAAGTCATCCAGTCCAGTCCCCTGCACTGAGACAGGACCAAATAAATCTAGACCATCCCAGAGAGACATTTGTCCGGCCAGTTCATAGAAACCTCCAGTGATGGGAATTCCACAATCTCCCCTGGAAGCCTCTTCCAGAGCTGAACTTCCTGTATATTTAAAAAGTTTTTCCTACTATCTAACCTAAATCTCCCTTGTTGCAGATTAAGCCCATTATTTCTCGTGCTATCTTCAGTGCACATGAAGAGCAGTTGATTGCCATCCTCTTCGTAACAGCCCTTAATGTATTTGAAGACTGCTATCGGGGACCCCCTCGGTCTTCCTTTTGCTAGACTAATCATACCCAATTTTGTAACCTTTGCTCATAAGTCGGGTTTCTAAACCTTTGATCATCTTTGTTGTTATCCTCTGGACTCTCTCCAGTTCGTCCATGTCTTTCCTCAAGGGTGGTGCCCAGAACCGGACACAGCACTCCCACTGTGGCCACCCTAGAACCAAGTACAGCGAGACATTTCCCTCCCGTGTCCGATATACATCACTCCAGTTAATACTATAGCTGTCCTCTTGCATCTCTCCCCTCTACAGTGTGTCTGGATCCCTGCTCTTGTGCACTGTGAGCGTTTTATTGGGGAAGGAGGAAACTTGCAAGATTTTATACTTCACTATATTATTAACAAGACGCTGCTGTAATACACATAGTGCCCCACCCTGAGATTAGGGCCCCACTTTGCTAGCATTGTACAACCTAGAGCAAGAGACATTCCTTGCTCCAGAGAGTTTGTCATCTAAATAGACAAGACAGTGTGTGTGAGAGGAAACAGGGACTTGCCCAAGGTCACTCGGCAATTCAGTGGCAGAGCCAAGAATAGAATCTGGGTCCAACTTCCTATCCAGGGCCCTGTTAATTGGGCCAGTTGTCTCCTTTCTGCTGCAAACATTCTTTGGGGAAAATGGGTAAAGTGTTTGCAGTGTGAAGTCGTGCCGGAATCCTTGGGGCAAAGCCACGTGTGATGCAGAGCCAGACGGAAACACACTATAGCTGAAGACAGATAAGAGAGTGCTCACTTTATCTGTGCATGGAGCTAAAAATTCTCTCTGGCATTGCTCTGTTGAACACTTGGGACCGTAGCCAATGTGCTGTTATGAGCCGTTCATTTTCCTAGAATTGGTTATGTTGTCCATGGATGTTGATTGGTTTCGTGGGCAACAAGATGAGCTTTTGCATACCTCCTTGGACTCAAAATAAATGTCCTTGCTTGTGTTTACTACTTGAAGGAGCAGTAAAGGTGTCCAGCCTTTTTTTGCTGTAGCTTAAAAAAATCCCACTCTTGCCTACACCAGATTTTCTGTCTTCATGCCCAGTGATTTAACATTTGTCTGCTTCTTAAACCTTGTCTACATGAAGGTGTTTGTCAAAGTCTCTCTAGGCGAGACTCGGGCCCTTTGACCACAGTGTCATGTAGCCTCGCTTTGAGCAGGGTTAGATGCTGATAACTATCATTGAAGTGTTATTGATTTGCATTACAGCAGTGTCTAAAGATCCCCAGTAAGATCAGGACCTCATTGTGCTAGGTGCTGTACAAACACAGAGCAAAGGATGCTTCCGGCCCAGAAGAGTTGAAATGGGCACAGAGCAGTGCAGTGACTTGCTCAGGGTCATGAGACAGGTCAGTAGCAGAGCGGGAAATAGAATCCAGGTTTCCTGATTCCCAGTCCAGACTAACTGTTGGGAGATCTGACTAACATTTCTAATGCTGACACACACCTGTACGTGGGGAAACATAGCTTCTAGTGACGTCGCGGGAAGGTCACACATTGCAAAGTTCCTGCTGGAGCGATGTTCAGAAAGATATTTTTCTGTGTAGGGAAAAGGAGGCTTCGCCCCTTGTTAGCTCCTCCGCCTCATTGTACAAATATGAATTAATCTTCACGACACCTATGCCAAACATGAGGTACAAGCCCCATTTCGTAGCAGGAGAGGGTGGATCCTGGCTGGAACAGCCAGTCGTGCTAGGGAATGCTAACAACTCGGTGTGAGTAAGAAGCTATATCTGGACAGAGTTAAGGATTAGACGCTAGAAAGCATGCTGGTTTGGTCTGTCGTCCTTTCAAATCTCTTTCACGCTAGCTTGAAATCACTTGAATCTGTCTTCTTTGTTAATAAGCTAATAAATTTTTGCCACAGACAAGCTTGATGCTGGGTATTAAAGGGCCGTGTCTAACCCCAGCTGAGCTATCAAGCTGTTGTATGTTCTGGCTCTTTGGAGGCATGGAATTTGGTGTTCCCTCTGACAGCGTTCAGCAAAAGAGACCGGATACTGCAGGGGTGACTGTTTGGGGGAGACTCCGAATTGGAAGGGCTTTTGGGATCACCATGTAAAGGAGTAACTGGGGGATGAAAGTGCAAGGGGAGACCTTTATGCTGTGGACATGGTGCTGATGTCAGGACTCAGCCAAGCTAGCACAGCTTACGGGCACCTGAGGTTATTAGGCAGGTATCAACAGACCCTCTTATGGTCTGGGTGGACCCCCAAAGCATCACACAGGTGCTGACTTGCCCAAGGTCCCAGTGAGTTGGTTTCTGCCAGAATTGCTGGGGCGTTTTGGTTTATGGGCTTGTGTTCCGACCACATACAGGCTATAACATAACAGGGGCAATGGTGCATGTTGGAGGATTTTGTTTTCAGGGCTAACACTGGAAAGGGGTGAGGGGAAGCCATGTTGGAGGGGCTGGTGGGAGGATTAAGGGGATCATGAATGTAAATGTGGAGAAAGGAGAGGGTAAAAGAACTTGGAGCCCTTAACTGCTCCCTGGGCCCACCACCATACACCTCCTGGTCTTGACTCAGCAAGGCACTTAAGCATGTACCCAGCTCGCTCTGCAGGTGATTTGTGCTTGCACATGTTTCAGTGCTGTGCTGAGCCTATATCTGGAAGGAGAGCCACACAAATAGCACGGGTGAGAAGAGAGGCCACGTGCCGGTCTGCCCTCTGGTAGAATTGCTCTAGAGAAGATGTCAGTAAGTAAAGAGTCTCCCCTTCCTTTCCCTTCCCAGGATCTGAAGAAGTATGGAGCGACGACGGTAGTGCGGGTATGCGAAGTGACCTATGACAAGACTCCCCTGGAGAAGGATGGCATCACAGTAATGGTACGTAGCCTCTGGGACTGTGGATCCTGACCAGACCGTCCCCTGTCCAGTAGCCCCTTTCGGTCTCTCTCCCAGAGTTCAGGGATGAGCACCAGCCACTGCGGGAGGCTTTCAAATCTGGGCACAGCCAGCCCTCCAGAAGCCAGCCTGTTACAGTGCAAGGGAGAGGGGCTAGGCCAGTTCTCCTTACTTCTCTGGAGTAACCGTACAGCCTCTCTCCTCGAGCGCAAGGACCGCTTTACCAGACAGTGCCCGCCTCCTCCCTTTCCAACATGTACTTGTGACAAACCGCAGCAGAGCCGAGGCCATGCCAAACCCTGCTGGGATTCAGAGCAGCCCAGCTTCCACTTGGGGCCGAAAGAGGCAGGCCACACCCAGGGATTGGGCCTAGACAGCTAGTCCCCGGGGCCGGCGTAAGCTTTTTAGCCACCCTAGGTGGTGGCATTTCGGCGGCAGCTCACTGCTCACATGGCCCCCATCCACTTCGGCAGCATTTCGGCGAACACAGCTGGAAGCGCACAGTGGCCGTGAGAGCTGCCACTGAAAGCGCCGAAACGCCGTCCTCAAAAAACTGTTGCCCTGGGCAACTGCCTAGGTCACCTGGTGCTTGCACCGGCCTGCTAGTCCCAGCCTAAAGTAGTAGTGCTGGCGTATGCACTCTGTGCTGGGAATGATTAGATCAGATCCCTTCACTGGCAGCCCCTTCTCTACCCAAGGCATTGATGCCCTAGCTTAGGTGGTACCTTTGGTCCCGTCTCTCCGGTGTGTCTCAGTTTTGTAAATATTTGCTTTGTTGCCATCACAGACCCTTCTCAGCTAGCATCTGCCTTTGGAGCTCATGCTTCCGTTTGGGAGCTGTTGTAGCTTCCTTGAAGTGGTAAAAGGATGGGAGCGTTTGGTTGCTTTGGGACTAAAGGCTGTAAAGATACTGATCACCTTTAAGGAGAAAGGAATAAACCAGGGTAACCGATTATTTTTTTGTTAAGGTCAAAATTTCTTGGTAAAGGTATAGTCAAGGTCCAGACTCTAGAGAAAATAATACAAAAATAACAACACTCGTGATAATAAGTAAGTAAAAAAAAATCTCGGTCAGTTCAAAAGCATCTGGTGGTCCCAGTTTGGCTCATGGTCCACCTATTGACTGTCCCTGGATTAAACCCAGTGTCTCAACAGCAGCTGCTGCCTCGTATCTCCTAATGTGCGTGTCTCTCTCCAGGAGAACATACCACTGTAACAGATACGTTGTACATCTCACTTCTGAGAGATGGATGGAGTGAGCACAGGACTGGAAGCCGGGAACTCTGGGGCCGTAATCTGATCATATAGATCCAAAATACAAACGCACACCCATCGCTGCAAGAGTAAAAATAATGCAGGCAGAAGTCCAGCAGCAGAGGGGGGAGTATCCAATTGATTGCTCTAATGCAGCGTGTCCGGTTACCTGCCTTGTGCGCAGGTGACGTATGTATGCATTTAGTGCAAGCAGCTCGTGGCCCTCAGAGACCAAGTACGGGCTCTTGAGACCAAAGTGGCAGAACTGGAGGAAGTAAGGGAGACAGGGCAAGAAGAAATGGTCCATTTTCAGAATGGAGAGTGATAAGTAGCGGGGTCCCCCAAGGATCTGTATTGAGATCAGTGCTGTTCAATGTATTCAGAAATGATCTGTAAAAAGGGGTAATCAGTGAAGTGGCAAAGTTTGCAGACGGTACAAAACTACTCAAGATAATGAAGTCCAAGGCAGACAGTGAAGAGTTACGAAGGAATCTCACAACACTAGGTGACTGGACCACAAACAGTCAAAAAAGCTAACAGAATTTTAGGAACCATTAGGAAAGGGATAGATAATGAAAGACAGAAAATACCATCATGCCGCTATTTAAATACAGGGTAAACCCACACTTTGAATACTGTGTGCAATTCTGGTCGCCCCATCTCAGAAAGATAATTGGAATTGAAAAAAAATTACAGAGAAGGGCAACAAAAATTATTAGGGGTACAGAACAGCTTCCATATGAGAGATTTACAAAGACTGGCACTGTTCAGCTTAAAAAAGAGATGGGGGGTATGTCATAGAGGTCTGTAAAATCATGAATGGTGAAGAAGTGTTTATCCTTTCACATAACACAAGAGTAGACTAATGAAATTAAAGGGAAGCAGGCTTAAAACAAGCATAAGGAAGTACTTCTTCACACAAAGCATGGTTAACCTGTGGAACTCATTGCCAGAGGATGTTGTGCAGGCCAAAAGTATAACTAGGTTCAAAACAGAATTAGTTAAATTCATGGAGAATAGGTCCATCAATTAATATTACTCAAAATGGTCAGGGAAGCAACCACATGATCTGGTTGTCCCTAAACCTCTGAGTGTCAGAATCTGTGACTGGATGACGGGGGATGGACCACTTGTTAAATTGCCCTGTTCTCCTCATTCCTTCTGAAGCATCTGGTTCTGGCCACTGTCAGAAGACAGGATACTAGGCTTGGTGGACCACTAGTCTGACCCAGTATGGCCGTTCTTATGGAGTAACCTAGACTCTGATGGTGTTAGTCCTCATTCGCATATGTTTGTTCATGCAGAGTTGGTCCTCTGAGTTCTAACCCAGACTCTTGATGCTTTCTGTGGCTTAAGACAAGACACTCTGTGTGTGTCTGTGTGTCTGTGTGTGTGTGTGTGTGTGTGTGTGTGTTTTCCTGTCTGTAACACAAGATACTTATCTACTTCCCAGGGATGGGTGTTCTGAGAATTCATTAATTATGTGTTCGTAAAGCTTTTTGAAGTTGAAAAGTGCTACATCAGTGCTAATTATGCCAGGCTCCACTCAGACAATCCACTCTTCATGCTCTGTTCTTGTCTAAACACAAAGATGTGCCCATTTAGCAGCGCAAGTTCTGTGTGTCGACCAGGCCTTCATCTTAGCAAGACAGGAGGGGCCAAAGTTCACCTCTGCCAGAAGCTTCCTCTCATCTGTTGCACAAAACTGAGGCAGTAGAACCTGGCTGTGTGATCCTCTCGCAGTGCATCAGAGGGAAATGAGAAATAAAGTTCCCTGCCAGTACTTGGAGAGGGGAAGAGAGCTCAGTTTTCCTGACCCCAGCTTGCTTGAATGCTTAACTCTTTTCATGCAGGAGTGTAGCACTCTGGTTAGCTTTCTAATCTCGTGTATACTTTGGAATGCACATTGAAAAGTAGACGGGCCCAAATGTATGTGCGGTGAAATAAGGACCAGTCCTGCCCTGACAGGGAGGCTGCCCAAGTCTTTACCAGTTCTAAGTTACAGGATTCTATACTCTTGGCATGCCAGTAAATGTACATTCCTTTGTAAGAGATGAATCTCGCTATAAATGCTGCTGTGAACCTCCAGAGTCCACTTTCCTTGTGACCACGAAATGTACAATTTCTAGAGAGATTTCAGGCCCTAAACGTTTAATTGAGGTAACCAAAGAACTAAGGCTTCTGGCAGGAGCTATCAGAACTGGACGTCATGGCAGCTTCCTCTTTTTCCTTTGGGCTGCGCATTCCCATTATAAAATCTGAGTAATGGGGGAGAAGTTTTCTCTGAGCTGTCTAAAGCTAGGTGCAAAGGGAAGGAAACTGAAGCTCTGAAAGCCATCGGGGGCTATTCGTGCAGTCATACATTTGTAAAGTCCCTGGCTTTAACACTCGGAGAGGGGGACTCGTGCAGACAGGCTGCACAGACGGTGCACGCTAGTGTCGGGAGTCGGAGACGGAGCTGCGCTTTCACACGCCAGCCTGGATTTCCCTGTGAGCTCTAACTTGCTTCGCATAAACCTCAGCTCCCTCTTTTTAAGTGTCAAAGAGCCACCTTGAGATCCTGATGCCTGTTGCGTCTTTCTAAAGCCGGGGGGACCTGCTAGAAGGAGTGAAAGTGAATGTGCTAGCAGAAAGTGGAGAGACACTTTTCATGTCCCTGTCTCCAGCTGCAGGGAAGGGCGAGGCGATTTGAGCAGCTGAGCACTGCTGCTTTGTATCCAGACCTCACCAGGCACTGATCATAGAGAGCTTTAAGGCTCAGCAAACTCCCCCTTGAGGATGTGTACGTTCTGTAGAGCAGCGGGAGCCAGGTAACAGTGAGGACAGTTTATTTAGGCTTTGTGTATTTAGCTCTTTTTTTAGGGCATCGTGGAGCCATTTAAAGCCGGCCTGGCTTTTAATTTAGCTGCAGTGTCCCGGTTATGTGGCTTTGGCAGCTGCCTGAGCTATTGGAATGGCAACTGACCTTTCTCACCCAATAAAGCTAAAATCCCATCTCCTTAGTCAGAGCGATGTAACTAAAGCTTCCAAACCAGCCTCAGAAGAAGGGGTGTTTTTAACAAGAGGGCAAGTCCAGAAAAAGCAAAGCCTTGAATTTTTCTTGGAAGCAAATCTAACTGCTCTTAATTACAGGGAAAAGAAAACGCTCTAAAAGGGGAGGCTACGGGACCTATTGACTTTCTGGGGTTTGTCTCGGATGCAGCATTCAGAGGCTGCCATATGAAATAGTGGCTTATTTATTTATTTTTTCCCTCCGGAGTTGAGATGCAAAGTTCGCATGCCCCTTTTAATTCCCAAACTTTGTGGGTGTTCAGATCTGGGATTTTGGGAAACAGCCTTGTTATGCAAGGGTGGCGGGAGCTTGGATCAGCCCCATCTGTAGTTCTTATTACAAGCCTGTTTTTCTAGCTGAGGTTCAAGCTATTCAGTTTAGTACCTGTTTAGATCCAGGGGCTTTCGAGGCTGGCCCAATGCCCACAGACGATGTGTGAGGATTCCCACAGGTATTGAGAGTTGGCCATGCTCAGTCCTGGCAGTTTTGGAGTCCGACTGGAAACGCTGACAAGTAGGTTTGGTGAAGGTGCTGAGCTCCCACTACAATTGATTTCATGTGGCCTTAGCAATCAACAGCCACTCTGAGAATGCAAGCCAGAGGTGTCTCACTCAGAAACTGAGTACCCAGTTTTAGAGGCCTCTTCCTAAAATGCGAACATTCACCTCTGTCCTGTGAATTGATCATATGCCTGTCAGATCTGGCCTCTCCTTAGCTTACCATCGGGAACACCCAATGTCCTACTGAAATAAATGCAATTCTGACTGCAGATTGCTGCCAGGGATCCCCATACTCAAAATTGAGAAAGGGCAGAAGGCAGAATCAAGTTGCGTGGGGATGGTATTAATATGACCCCCACTGGGAGCCATAAAGCATCCAGGGTTTTAAAGGTTCCATTCCTCAGGGAGTGGTACAAGCTAAGCTGCTCATGTTACCCGCTAGTATTATCTCATCCAGAGGGTATGAAAATTGTGCTTTATTTTTTTGCTGTCTCAGCAGTTGCATGATGTGGCTAGAGACTACTCAAGACAGACAGACAGCAAAAAACACGCATAGATCTTCCAAATGCCTAGGCTGTGTCTTTAATCATAAATAATTGAAGATGAGGTCAGGCATGAGAGTAATACTCCAGAGTTCTTACCGGTCTCTGCCACGTAATCTATTAAATTCTCTTTCTCCCCCTGCTCCTGCACTCTGCCTTGGAGCCCCTGGCCAGCTGCTCCTGTGAGCCTCCCGCTTGCTTTGCAGAGCGGGAAGGGGTGGCCCTGATATCAGGGTGTTCCCCTTCCTCCTGTACTCAATCTTCACAGTGCGGGGGGGGGGACATGACAGGGCTCAGGACAGAGGGAGCTTGCTGGCTGCTGCTGTGTCTGAACAAGCAGGCTTCAGACTGGCGAGTGCCAGTCTACTTAAAGGGGCAGCACCGCTTGCTCTCTCTCTCTCTCTCTCTCTCTCTCTCTGACTTTCACACTCACCTTCCAACACATACTTGTGGTGGTTGTTACTTCTTGGTACTTCCTACAAGGTGCACATATTCTACATAATTTTATTCTTTCAAAGTGCTGCTGTTTGAGTTTTTCGACTGGTTGATGCATTTCATAATTTGTATTTCTCTCCTACGCTTAAACTTAATTCTTGGAGTAGTGAGTTCTAAAATGCCTAACTTGTCCTGGCTGGTGCAATCATCCCTATGGTCACTTTTTAAAAATACATCCATCCTCTCTAGGTTTTTTGTTTCTATGGGTGGTGCACACCCTGCACATGACAAAATTTATTCCGCACGTGGATGGAAAAAATTAGAGGGAACATCGTTTCCCACCTGTAACGCTGACATCCAAGAGCCATATTAGCAGCTAGCTAATGCTACCCGCTACCATCAGCGGCCCATAAAAAAGCAGAATAAATAGCAAGGGGGCTGGAGGGGGAGGGCACTGAATCCTTTTGGTTTCAGTGCCCCACCATGCTTAAAGCCCCAGGCAGCTTTCCCTTTTAAACACTTGAGCAACCTGCCTGGCTTAGGGAAAGAGGCAGCTGCCCACTTTCCTTGGGGCTGGCAGTGATCTTTTTCCCCATCCAAATTGTTAAGTGAGGATGTTGTATAGCGTTCAGTCCCTGTTCCCCACCATATAGGCTCTAATTCAGTCCATTTCTGCACCGCTGTCGGCGGGGGAGCCTATCTGACACTGGTCTGCACCACAGAGCGATTCCACCATCCCTGGTGTGGAAGGCAGAGCTGACCTGTACAATGCAGAGGACGATGTGAGATGTAACACCTATACACTAACGCTTTCAAAAACTCCCACACCCCAATCTGGATCTGTGCTGGATATGAAATATGCATGTACTTTGAAAACCCTGAAGCTTTTACATACAATCGCCCATAAACCCAGCCTGACTCCAGATGTCCAGCACCTTACTTCTTAACTTGTGCATGTTTTCATTTTTTTTTAACATTAGTTCTAATAAAGTTTTATATCTTGTATATATACATTTTAGAGTGCGTAATCTGCATGCTTCTGAGTTTTAGGCACATAATGACCCTTGGACACCCTTGGGGTCTGGGTTCTGCTTCTGAGGCGCTCTCCTAGTGTTCTCAGGTGGGGGTGCTCCAGGGATGGAGCTTGTGGAGTGTACCTGCACATACCACGGTGCACACAGCTTTTGTGCGCACACCCTGGTAAGTGAACCTCTCCTCTTTTGAGCAACTCCGTGTGCAGACATTGCTTGGAGCAATATGCAAATATTAAAGTCACTGAATACGGGTGTCCAGTTGTGGCTTGGAACTGGACACCCTTACATTCAAACAGAGATGGAATGACCCATCTGTAGATCCTAAGGGTGTCCCATGAGCTTAGCAATCTCAGAAAACTGACGAAAGCGATGACTGCAGTAAGCACCAATGGCCTTGATCTGTAGCTGCTTCATTGCAGTGTGTTTTGGTTGTGGGTAGGATTCGGATGCGGTGAAGATAATGTGCCGGTCAGTCCCAGTCTCTGCGCTGCACAGTGTGAACCTGTTCCTGGGTTAAGAGGAGCAGGAGACTTTGTTCTGCTAGCTCGCCCACCTGTGACGCTTGCACGACATGCAAGCAGACGTTTAGGAGGCTTTTGATCCTCCATTGGAGGAGAAACATAGCAAGGAGATAGAAGGTGCCAGTACATCTCAGGCATTTTTGGGCCCCCTGTGAGCTCCAGACAGAAAGTTCTAATCACATCACGCTCATTCCCAGGGGGTGTGGGACGTTCTCAGTTGTACATGTTCTGTACTGATCAAACACCTGTACAGAATACCTGTAAGCAGGTAAGTGCTTTTCAGTCCTCTATTCACAATTTCCTAAAGCCTAATGAGTATGATTGACACTTACTAGTTCTAACCCCAAATCCCCGTAGGCTTAACAGCCTTACGGTATGCACCATGGTCACTATCCATCTCTGAACTCCAGCTTCCTCGGCATGGGGAGGAGACAAAGTGCACAGCAACCCTCCACAAAAGATGGGATGACTCAGGCAGCAGGATTCCCTAATCACAGAGCACCAATTCTCCAGCCATGCCCAGTGGGGAGTTGAAATTGCATCATTGATTTAAACAAAATCAAAAAAGCCTCAAGGGTTTTTTATCATCTTATCCCAGTGATGACTTCAGCACAAGG
Source organism: Dermatemys mawii (assembly GCA_007922305.1). Classification (NCBI taxonomy): domain Eukaryota; kingdom Metazoa; phylum Chordata; order Testudines; family Dermatemydidae; genus Dermatemys; species Dermatemys mawii. The sequence continues at coordinate 4,616,309 of ML677507.1, forward strand.
CGTTAATGCCCGCATACATTCTTTCCGCATTGCACTGCATATCGTTTACATTTGCAATGTTGCATTGGCACAGAGGAATATTTCTGTACTCTGCTCCTCAGGGTAGGTGCTCTTCGTACATTACACCGTTGGTGTCCCATTACTCCAGAAGTAGATATATTACATTCTATTTGTATTACACTAGCACCTAGAAATCCCACCCAAGATCAAGGCCCCATTGTGCAAGATACGGTCCCTTCCCCAAAGAGCTTTCAGTCTCAGTAGACAAGAGCTGGAGGTGAAAGAGGTGAAGTGACTTGCCCAGCGTCATGCAGCGTCATGCACCAGGCAGAGCTGGGTATAGACTTCAAATCTCCTGACTCCAGCACATTTTACTGACCACTGGACCACGTTGCTTCTCTAGACTTGTCACCTTCCATATAGACCATAATTGCACTATGCCTCTGAGGCATGTGTATTTCATTTCATATAGGTCAACACATAGCCTTCCCACAGGCTTTGACTTTATAATGGTGCTCTCTAGTGAAAGATCTGATTGGAACATATTGAAGAAACTTGGCCTGTTGTTGAAAACAGAACTTATCATGAAAAATTGTTGGTATGTGTGGGTTTCCCCCAGCCTCCAAAAGAACAAGACAAAACAACAATTTAAGAAAAGTTTATTTGGAAACTTTTAGTAAAGGGGGGAAAAAATCCATCAGATTGAAGGAATACAACTGAATATGAAGAAAGAGACTAAAGGGGAAGATAAGCAGTGGCATGAAAGCAAAATAGAATGAACAAGCGAAAAGAGAAGTGTCAAGCTGTTGATAATGTGTAAAATAGCTTAGTACAAGTGAAACTAGAGTTGGTAAAAGAGTGAAGGAAATAAATACTTCAGAAAGAGGGGAGAAAATGACAGAGGATGTTGCAAATAGCAGAGTGAACAAAGTGGTGCTAAACTCCATCAGTGCACGTGCTTTTAAGTTAAATATGTGAGCAGCTGTGTTGAGTTCAAAGTTATATGCATGGTTGTAAGTCTTTTCGGGGCCAAGGCTTTTGTGAGTCAAGTTTGTTGCAGAACAAACTTCCGCCAGTATTTGGTCTGCAGTAAAATCTGTTATGAAGTCTGTCTGAACATTTGTAGGCAAGTTTTTGTTTGGAAGCACCGCCTGAGTTTTTAACTAGTGGAGGCCCATTAAACTAAGAGATGCTCCTTTTAAGGGTCAAAATGTTTTAAGAAAATCTGCCACACATTGCTTTATTTGAACGCACAGTGCTGTGTTCTTCAAATGCCCTCACCTGTTATACTTTTGGCCTGATGGATTCAGCACTTGGTGAAATAGCATTCTGGCATTTCCCCATTTATTGTGTGGGAATTATTTACAAGCAAAACACCCAGCAGCCTTTTATTCATATTCCGAGCTCGGAGGGCTTGTCTATAACCAGGCATTCATCAGTTTGCCTGTAGGTATGATCCCTTTTAAACTTAAATCGGTGCAAAAGGTTTTGTAGGCACTCTGACTTTGGGATAAACTAGGTTTGTTTCACTTTAGGTTGTCAGTTAGAAACAGATTTCAGCTAGATCAAAATAAGCTGCTCTCAAGAGAAGCATCCACATAGGTTTGCACTCGTACAATTAAACCAGTGCAAATCAAGCTGAATCAAGTTGAATTCTCTTCTCCTTGCATCTCAAGGAGTCAAGGTTCTCCAGGCCAACTGCGGGCCTGTCACTTCTCTGCACCTCCACTGTCCTCCTCTTTCGTTTTTGTTGAAACTTGTGCATCTGCCTTTTCAAAAGTCACTGTTTGTTTTGAGTGCGTGACTTGAGATGCTTCATCAAGGCCTGATTGCCAGAGGGTTGGAACTTTATGAACCCTGTAAGTTTGCCTGAAGTTGGGTGCCCCAAAATCAATAGTCAGTTCTGCAATTTTCAGTCACCCAGTCTCTTTGGAGAGTCGGACTGCACTGTATATCACTTGGGAAGTGTGCTTCCAACCCGTCCTTCTGGTAGTGGGGTTTACAGTCGCCTAAAGTTTTAATTCAGTTACACTTGGTGTGCGGTGAAAATGGTCTGCCACAGCGTGGGGAGAGGGAGTTGTAAATGATGAGGTGAGCAGTACACACACACGCACACACACGCACACACACACACGCACACACACACACACACACCCCGCGTCGCTAGGGGTATCAACCACGCTCATGTGACTCGGACCAATTGGAGTCTTTATTCCATGAAAATGAATACAGCAGGACCTGCCGTGCTCTGAAATTGGGGCAGAACGAGTAGCGAAGGAGGAGCAGAAAGCTGGAAATGACACAGGGGTTGTGTATTTTACAGACAGTGTTGCCTGTAGCCTCAGATCCAGGGTCCAGTGTGTGGGATGCACCTAGCAGTGGGGTGAGGGGTATTCTGGGTCAGTGCGAAGGAGCTGACAGGCTGTAACGGTGTGGCATACAGACCATTGTCTAGCTCTGTGTGCCGACACCGACGCCCATGCAACAGATCAGAAGGGCTCATGCCATGGAGAGAGGAGGGGCCATTTGAAGCATCTGGGATTCTACACTAGACGCGATAAATCAACCCCCCCGATAGATCGATCACTACCTGCCGATCCAGCAGGTAGTATAGACGTACCCTTAGAGGGGCTTGTCTTCCAAGGAGGGGTGAGCTCTCGGCCCTTAAAAATCAACCCTCTTTCAGGCCTGTCCAGCTGGGTGTCTCAAATCAGTAGCCATTTGGCCCCTGGCTGTAACCTGATGTCCCAAAGTCCACAGACTATTGACATGTCGATAAATGACTCGTCAGCTTCCCTCAGTGGCTGCTTGGGGTGTGGTGGGATGGGGAGGCCGTGGGCTCGTTGCTTCCTCTGCTTCGTGGCATGTGTGTTGTCTGCTGGGCTTCTTTATTTCCACTTCTGAGCCGGATGTTTAAGCACACATTAATTCTAAAGCCCATCCCATCTGCGCCATGGTGTCCTGCAAAGCAGATCGAATCTGCCAACTCCTTTGGTTAGCCGGGAACGGGCAGTGGGGGGTAGGGACAGGGAGTACTTGTTTCAAGTCAAACAAGGCAATATTGTGGTTTCGCTATCTGTATCCAACTGCCTTGTGGTTAGAAGCCTCTTAGCTTTACTGTCCTTTTTACCTTGCACGCCCTTTTCCGAAAGAGGGCAGGGCTGGCCTTTCACTGGTTGCTTAATTGCGCTTTGATGGGTGTCAGTCTCTGGAACACAGGCCAGCTTGTAGGCTCTCTTTCGGTGGTCAGGCTGGGGAGGCCTTTCGGAAGTTGTAACTTTTGGCTCGGGAAGGAAGTCTGTTTTCCTCTGAGTTCCCACTCCCTGTGACTGTAGCTGGCACTGTCTAAGCCAGCAGTTACTGTTCCCACCCACACTCGGCTCAAACACATGAACTGCAGCATCTGCCAAACCCCGCATGTGTTTCGAGTTTATGGAGGCAGGAGCTTGGCCGCTCTCTCTAGCTGAAGCAATAAGACTTGGAGATGGAGCCGTACCCTAGAAATGAACCTTCGAAAGCGACGTCCGTTACCTTCTTCGGTCAGTGCTGTAAAGTTACCCTGGCAGGGAAGGCTCCCTTACGGCTTAACTTGCTAAGAAACTCAGGATCCCCCTCGTTAGTTGTGTGGGGCTTTTAAAGCCAAACATTTACAGCAGCTCACCCAAGAAACTCAGAGCATGTAAATATGAGGCTAGAAAGAATCATAGCTAGCTCTGACCCAGCCCTTCTCTTGAGTAGATCTCCATGTGCTTTTCCAAGGAGCTACGTGTCATTATCCCCATTTTACAGACGGGAAAACTGAGTCACAGAGGTGACTCTCCCAAGGTTATCCAGCAGGTCTGTGCAGAGCCAGGAATAGAACCTGATTCATCTGAGTCCCGGTCCAGTGCTCTGTCCACTAGATCACACTGGCTAGTAGCAATCCATAGCAATGTGTCCATCGTACAGCTGAGCAAACCAAGTCACAGACAGATCTGACAGGAACAGCCCAGTTCTCTGGATCATGGGGCTCCTTCTGTGCTTTGGAAATACAGCCCTGGGGAAATGGGAGATTGGTAGAAGCCTCCAGTGCCTTCCTGTCTACTGTGTTGGTTTGTAAGATTCTGACTTTATGTATCTGTCGCTAACCACTCTCCTTCCCTTACCCCCCACCTGCCTTTCCATTAGGACTGGCCCTTTGATGACGGCGCTCCTCCTCCCAGCAAAATAGTGGAAGACTGGCTCAACTTGCTGAAAACAAAGTTCTGCGAAGACCCTGGCTGCTGCGTGGCAGTTCATTGTGTGGCTGGCCTGGGCCGGTAAGTGAGGGCTCCAAAGGAGCTAGGAGTTACCCTGGAGGTAGGTCTCGGAGGAAGGACAGGTAGATTTAAATATTGTCTTAAAGGGAGATGTCTCTGTTACAAGTAACTGCTAAGTCCCCTCGAGCTGACTGAGCTGCAGGGAAGGTAAAATCCTTCTTTTTCCCAGCTCTTCCTTTGTGCAGCTGGCAGGGCTGTTCGTATCGTCAGGCCATGCTTAGAGTGGGACTCATCTTGGCCACAGTATTGTCAGGGCCCCTTCTTGAGTGAGGAGGGTCTTCCACGCGACAGCTCAGGCTGGGGAAAAAATCTTTTAACAAGAAAATGGGATTGTAAAAGGTCCGAGGCTGGCAGAAGAAGGCAGGCCAGGTTAGAGAGACGAGATAGGGCGGGGGGGTGCGGAGGTCAAATCTTTTATTGGACCAACTTCTGTTCGGGAAAGAGACAAACCTTGAACGACTCAAGCTTGAAAGTTTGTGTCTGTCCCCAACAGCAGTCGATCCAATAAAAGATCTGACTTCCCCCATCCCGTCTCGCTATTATCCTGGGTCCGAGATGGCGATGACAGCACTGCCCACAACAATGGAAGAGATCTTAAGTCCTTAGGGGGTTTTTAAACACCCTGGGTTTCAACGTGACAGCCTCTCTCTTTAAGGGGGCAGGGGTGATCCAGAGAGCATCCCTGGGGAGCAGCAGGGCCGCACACTTGTCCTCAGTGCAAGTTATCTAAAGCAGCTGTAGCCAGGCTGAGTGGGGGGTGTGTGTGTGTGTGTGTGTGTGGTCTCCGGTTCTCAGGTAAAGCAGATTAGCATCCTGATTCAGCAAACCACTGAAGTACAGGAACTCCTCACTTAACTGTGTAGTTATTTTCCTGGAAAATGCGACTTTAAGCAAATCCAATTTCCCCATAAGAATTAATGTAAATTGGGGGGGAGGGGCCTAGGTTCCAGGGAAATTTTTTTCTCCAGAGAAAAGACTGTTGCACACACACACACGCACTATAAGTTTTAAACACACAATTTAATACTGGTACACAGTGATGATGATAATGTGAAGCTTGGTTGAGGTGGAGGAGTCAGAGGGTGGGATATTTTTCAGGGAATTCCTTAGTGCTAAATGATGAACTAGCATTGGCTGAGCTCTCAACGGTTAACTCTCGCACTCTACACGGCTGCAGGAAAGGAGGGAGGGCAGAGAGAGACACACACACCCTGTGTGTGTGTGTGTGGTGTGTCTGTGAGAGAGAGAGATGCGCATTCCCCCTTTAAGTACACTGCCTTGTTAATGAGATCAGCAAGCTGACCCACAGCTGCTGTCAGGGCAAGCTCCCTCCCTCTGAGCCCTGTCCTGTGTCCCTGCTCTATGGAAGGTGGGGTAAGTGAGGTGCAGGAGCCCGGGGGAGGGGGACACCCTGACGTTAGCCCTCCTTCTTTCCCCTCCCCTCCTCCTCTCACAGCAAGCAGGAGTCTTGGGGAGCAGCTCGGAGGCAGGAGGCAGGAGCAGCACATGGTAGTGGTGGGAGGGACAGCTGAACTGCCGGCAGTTGATAGCCTGCTGGGGAGCTGCTGCACAGGGAACTTAGAGGAGTCGGGAGCTGATGTGGGGGGCTGTCAGTCCACCCTGGTTCCAAGCACCCACCAGCTAGCTGCAACAGGCTGCTCTTCCTGCAAGCAGTGAACAAAGCAGGCGTCTGCCAAACGAGGTTAGAAGGGAGCATTGCACAACTTTAAACGAGCATGTTCCCTAATTGATCAGCAATGTAACAACGAAACAGCGTTAACCGGGAAGACTTTAAGTGAAGAGTTCCAGTACATCCCACTGAACTTGTGCTGAAGCACAGGGATGAGGCAGAGATAATAGAGATGGGGGTAGGAGGCGGGACTCTTCCGTGCTCCGCCTACGAGTCGCCATGATGAGAGATCGCTCACTGCAGGTGTTCAAAATAGGAACTCTGCTGGGCTCCTTGAGCTTGGCTTCCCTCAGCAGGACTTGACAGTACCCATGGGCTCTGCCTGGCTTCTCAGTTTGGGTGGCTAAATAAATACAATGGTGGCAGCTTCCAGATGTCACCCACGTGGCTTTAACGGGAATTAGGCATTTGAACCTGTGAGGTGGCTTTGAAGATCACAGCCCAAGGTCTGACCGTGTGGAGTGCATAACGGCTGTTTTTTGCTCACTCCTTTGCTTATTAAAGCCCTTTAAGGTACCTGGGGAAGGAAAGGCAGGCATTACATAAATCAGCTACCTGGCCAAACCTGGGCAGGCTGAAGAGAGTAGTGACTTTATACCTCTTCCCTGCGTTATCTGTCATTCCCTTGCAGGGCTTCTCAATCCTGGTCTCTGCCTGGGAACGAATCTCTCTTTTGGTTTAAAACCCCACCCAGAAACAAAGCAGAATTCCAAGTGCAGGTTGTCATACTGTCGGCTGCAACAGCTTTTAATATGCTCTTGGAATCCTGTATGATTCGCACACTGGAGTGTCACAATGACGTAGGTTGTATTAAGGTCTGTCATGTAAATGTGGCTTGTAAAATATCCCCACTGTTAAAACTAGAAACCACTTTTCAGACACTTAGTGTCTAGCCCACTTTGGTCTGGTTTGGTTTTCTTTGTTTTATGGTTTGTTTGGTTTTTTCCTTTATTAATCTACTTGCAATCATTTGCCAAATTCCTCTGAAATCAAAGCTGTGTTTTATAGGGAGGAGACAGCTGTAAGCTCTGTCTTTTCTGTGTTTTATCCTCCTCTCTCAAAAAGGAGCATTCATTTCTATAGGCTTGGATACGCTGCACCTCAGAGCTCCAACCTCGAGTTAATTTTTGTGGCCAGAGGACAAAGCCTGAAAACCAGAGTTTATATGGTGGGAAATGGCTGTGAACATGCGATTATAACTGTGCTGCTGAGGTTTGTTCTAAGATTGTAGGTGAAGCTGGATGCACGAGTGTCTCTTTTTGTGTGATCTGTGTGTGCTGTATAACCTGAGCCACTGTTGATGTGGCTCCTGGTGCTGGGGGTTTAGCATGGGGGGATTGGTGATGAGATTACAGTAGGCTTGGAAAGAGTCAATGAGTTTTTGGGTGGTTTTTTTTTTTTTTTTTAACAAGCTCTTATTGCTGCTGGCATTTCTTTAATTAAAGCAGAAAGTGACTCCTCTGTTAATTCCTTTCCAGAGCTCCTGTTCTCGTAGCCCTGGCTCTGATTGAGAGCGGGATGAAGTATGAAGATGCCATTCAGTTCATCAGACAGTAAGTGGCCTGTAATAAACCTCTCCACTGTGTGCCAGGCAGCAGATCGACAGTGTAAAATATCCAGAGTGACACGGTGCTCTTGCTGCTCCGTGCTGGCGTGCCGCAGGGAATAAATTGCCGGTGCTTAGGAGAGGGGCAAGTCCTGTTTCAGAGCCGCACCAGGGGGCCAGGAGAGCGTGAACTTGTAAACTCCTCTGAGCGGCCGGGTGGAAGCCGGGTGAAATAACCTTCAGATACTTGCTTTATCCTCCCTGAAACTGACAGGAGATGGAGAAAATGAGTCTCCCGCCTGTTGGCTGCCCAGAGAGAGGGAAAAGCCTGTCGTCATCCTAGCTCCAAATTAGACACCAGCTTCATCTAAGTTATAGAACCAAACCTGGTGCTAGATTTTTGTCTCTCCCCTCTCATGCCCCCAGCTGCCCTGTGCTCTATGGGTCTAGCTGTCTGTCGGGAGTCTGTGTGTGTAAATTAGTAGCCAGAGCTGAGCAGACCCAGCCCAGTTTTTTTTGCTGCTCCTCATCAGTTGTTGTTTCCCCAGCTGTGTTGGTGGTTGTGAGCCAGGGGGATCAGGGAATAATTAGTCTGCTAAACTCCTAGTGACCTATTAATGCAGACTTCATTCTGGAGTCCTGAGCAATTCATTAGCAGAGCTAGGATCCGCCAGGCAAAGGGCTGAGCTTGCAGCTCTGCTGCATTGACAGCTACTCGGTAAATGAAGCCGAGATTGCAGAGGTCCCGGGCAGTGAAATCACTAAATGCTAGAAGGGAGGAAGGAAGGAGACGAGTGGAAAAGTCGATTTCTAGACCAACAATTATCTTAATCAGAAGGCAGGCACAGAAAACAGCGAGTCTCAATCACTGTGTGTGTGTAAGAAGTTGACCAAACTTGCACGTGCTGTGACTGGTTGGTTGGTTGTTTTTCATGACCAAGGTTTCCATCTGCAGTTCTGGGGAAGGGGCAGTGGGGAGGCCTGTATGGATCTCTGGCCTCCGTGGATCCTGGGAACTCCACTGGAAGAACTCTCGACCATTCTGTTGGTCATAAGTCAGCCTAGGTTATAATAGACATCCTTTCCCATAGCTGATACTTGCTGTTAGCCACTGTGTCTATATTCTTCTATAATCCCACTGTAGTCTTCATAATATATTCTCCTCCGTGCCCTGCAGCTGCTATTTAGAACTGCAAATATGGGGATTATTCTCTTTCCCCTTCCTCTGACACCAGCTATGACTGCAGGAGGGAGGGAGGTTTTCCCTGAACACTAAGTATATCAATCTCTGTCTATGGTCTGATCTCACGATGATGAATCTCACTCAGCTGTTTCTGCTCAGGCTCCTCCTTCAGGCACACTCCATTTCCATTGGGAAGGTTTCGTTGTGTGTAGGACACAGCAATACAAAATGGAGGAGTAAGTCAGGGACTAGGAATAGAAGATCCAGTTACCGGAGCCAGACCAGCCCCATGTTCTTCATAGTCTGTTATCGATATTAGTCCAGTTTTAAATAACCCAGAGCCAAGAGGTTCCCACCGTTTCCCTGGGAGAGGCTAATCCAGAGCCTAAGAGATCTCCCTGCTAGGGCATTGCTCAGCCTAAATTTCCCTCTGCTTAACTTCAGCCTGCGGGAGTTTGCTCCATCCCATAGTTCTTGACTCCCCAGGTAACAGGGTTAGCGCAGGTGCAGACACGCAGGCCTCCTGCAGTCAAAGCTGGATTTGCTGCATCGCTGAATGTGAGAGAGACAGGGGAGACATGCAACTTGTAGGAATGAGCCCTCTGGCTTCACTGCTTGAGCAGTGACCTCTCTGGCTTTGAACTCCCAGCCTGTGAGGTGCGTGATGTTTCCCCCAGAGCCTCTACAGCCACTTGCTGGCCATTGGCTCTGTTAGTCTTTGAAGAGATGAGCGGGGGTCGGAGAGTTCTGGGGTGCGGGGCTGGTTCCGGGACGCTCCCCGGCCTGGGAGCACTAAGGGCTTTCTCTTTGTGTTGCAGGAAGCGCAGAGGCGCCATCAACAGCAAGCAGCTCATGTACTTGGAAAAATACCGGCCAAAGCAGAGACTCCGATTCAAGGACCCTCACAACCACAAGAACAAATGCTGCATCATGTAACCTCAGCGACCTCTTGCCAAAACACACGCCCAGACACACACAGGCGGGCACGCAGAGTCGGACGGTGGAGTTGCGGGGAGCTTGGATAAAGTGGCACTGAGCTTTCCTTGTAAATGGGGCACTCTCTCTTTAAAGAATCGCTGCCCCCCTGGCCAGCTCAGGCTGAGGAGGGAAGATGGTTAGGCATCTCACTCCTGGTTTTAATGAGCAAAGAATTAGCCCATCATTCCTCCCACCCCGAAAAATCTCCCTTCCCCCTCTTCACCCTTTCCCCAGTGCAGGCAGAGCTTGAGTTGATCTGAATGCTTTGCACTGAGAGTGAAAACCATTGTCAGACTGACCCCCACTGCAGGAAGAGATCGGTCCGTGCTGCGCTGTTCCGGGGATGGGTGGTGGGAGGGAAAGAAGCAGAGAATTTACTGCCTGGCATGTGACAGCTGCAGTCTGGCGCTGTGTCAAATACGCGTCGGGCCAGCCCTTGCACTGGGTTTGCTGGATCGGGGGTTGGGGTTCTTCACTGGTCACAGAGATTCTCCCCCGTCCCTTCTCTCTGTGCCCTTCTTCATTAGGGCAGCAAAGTTAGATGTCCCCGTGGGGCTCATAGGATCAAGGGCAAGTGGCTTGATTTATTTCCCTAAAGGGCTTCAGTGGAGTCGGCTCCCGTCAGTCACTCGGGGCAGGGTGTTGTCGAGGGAGGCGGTGGCCCTGTACGTACTCTGCTCTCTCACTGAATTCCAGCCCAGCCCTGGGTGTCCCCTGGGAACGTAACTCCTCAACAGAGAACGTGGTTCAGTCAGATTTCAAGGGTTCTCTTCCCCCTCCCAGCTGCCTCCCTCCTTTGCCTGAGAAGAACCTGGCTCTAGAGTTCCTTTCCTCCTTCTGAAATCAAATGGTCGCCTTTTGGGGGAGCGGATTGTACACTGGGGCGAGAGGGGTGGGAACGGAAGGGGAGCACATTGCTGGGGCAGTAAAGGGTCTTCTAGCCGGGAGGAGAGCGGCTTCGGTGTGGACGCTAGCCAGGTGTTGGCCAGGTTCATCCCAGAGCATATTCCATAACCTACAAAGAGAGACTCCGGGACTGGGTTGGTGCCGGGGCTGACAGGGAGGGAGAAGGGACAGCCAGACGATTTGACGTCACAGAGGCGAAGCGTGTGAGGGAATTGGGAGTATGTGACGTTTCAGTCTCGTTCTTGGATCGTAGGTGTTTCCCGTCAGCATTAGTGTCACTAGCCAGAATCCGCTTGTTTCACCTTGAAAGCCGCCATCTGGCTGGAAGACTGAGCAGCTTCCTACACCAAGTGAACCCCGGGGCGGGGGGGGGGGATATTTCTCTCGAGGTTTGTCATCTTTTCCCTTCTGGCTGGGTCTGATCTTCCCCTTGGCACAGCGTCTGCTGCAGCAGCTTCCCGGTCAGGTAGCCATCCCTCCGCGGTGATATCCTCCTTCAGCCATGACCTGTGGCTGGGGTTAGATACCACTGCCCTCAGGAAGCACCATGCCAGGGGCTAAGAGATGTTGGGTTCTCTCCAGATGGCTGCAGCTGTAACCCTGGGCTCCACCAGTGGGTTGGGGAAAGGGCTGAGATCTTCTCCCTTGGCACATGGCCTGGATAAGGGCATTACCCAGGAAAGGGAAGCACCTCGGTTCCAGAAGGAGACCAATACTGCAAAGCGGTGACTCCAGGAGAACTCTGCTTAGGCAGAGATGCCCAGATTTGTTGGGGGACCAGGGCTAGGGCCTCTGCGGACAGGCGCTACTCTTCTGTCTTACCCCTTCTGCCATTGGAAGGAATCCAGGGGAGAGCGAGTGGCTGGTCTCCTCCCTTCCCTACAGCACTTCCCACCTGTGTCCTGTCACCTCTTTATTAAATGCACGAGCTTTACAGGAAGGGGAAGAGGGTGTTTATTATGCTGCTTGTCTGATGACTGGAATGCGGGCTGCCGAGGGCAACGTTTGGCTCGGATACTGCCGCCCAGGGCTGGCGGGCAGAGAACACGGCAAGTGCCCACAATCCCAGCTCCATCGTACACCTCCCCCGGGGTTCATGCACGTCCCAGCGTGTGTGTGGGGGGGAGGATGGATGCAAAGTGCCGAGCGTCAGCAGAGTGCTGCGTGGGAGTGTCCTCCAGGAAGCTTCCCCTGCCAAGCCACTGGGGTCCTAGGTTTGGAGAGGGGCTAGGAAAGGCCAGTCTCTTGCATGCAGGCCCTAATGGGGGAAGGATTAAGAAACTCTTCTTCCAATTCCAGCATCCATTTCTAAGGGCTCTCTGCCATCTTTTGTGCGGGGTGTTGGGGGGAGAGCCTGTGCCTGAAGAAAGGGGAGATTCCAGATGGGCATCCAGCCCTCTTTGGTAGGGGCAGGCGAGATGGGCACATCCAAACAGATGCCACTTGCTTCGGACCCCAGTGCCCCTGGCCTCGGGGAGTGCAGGGCTCCCCTGTGGGCATGGGGCGGAAGAACAGCTTGGAAACCCCTGGGAATCATCTTCTCTATACGGCTCCCTTCTGTGTCAGGGAGAATAGGATCCAGTGTTGCTTTGCCAACCGTTGGCATTGCCCCTCCCTGGGGCTGTGCATTTCTCCCAGCCCAGAACAAGGCTCCTTTAAAGGAGCCAGTCAGAAATCACCCACCGCCTGCTCTCCCTTCCGTAAGCATCGGCCAATTGGGGAGCGGGGTCTCTAAAGAGATTTCAGTGTCGCTTCGCAGAGAGGCAGCCCCAAGGAAAGGGTTTTCCGTCCTTCACACACCCCTGGCTGCTCCAGGTTCTGCCATGAACGGGCCAGCCCCACAATATCTACCTCCCCCAATATCCAGGAACTGGTGATTGTTTAAAACACGGACGGGAGGTGGGGGGAGCGGGGAAGGAGCCACCTTCCCTTGTGGCAGATGAATCTGCAGTGCGAGGAGTGGGGGGGGGGGGGGGAGGGAGATGCAGGAACACCAGCCGCGGGATCTCGGGGTCACACGTGCTCTCTTGTGGCGCTCCGGTGAACCCAGCGACGGGGATTTCTCCACCCCGCAGCTGTCTGGAGTCTGAGCGTGCCCAGGCGCTGCCAAGGCTGCTTTGTCCGGCCCGCGGATGCTCCCTGTTGTCGAAGGCCACGTGACGTGGCCGATTTCTGCCCGCCCCACTGTGTGCGGCAAATGGCCCCGAGTAAGCGCGGCTGCAGCGGTGCTGCGTCATCTCAACCCTTAACGCATGGCTCAGTCTGAGAGGAGAGGTCGTGCCTCTTTCACTGAACGTTGGGGGCAGGCTGGGGGGTAAACCGGCGAATTACCCTCCCCCCGCCCTGTGCACTGCTGTCTGCTTCCCAGCGCTTTCGGCTTTGACCTCGGCTGAGTCCCAGCTCAGTATCTCTGCAAGCAGGTGCCTCCTTGTCAGGCATTGGACGTGTGGGTGGGCTCAGCAATTCGTCTTCCCAAGCCTGGCCCACAACCTCGACTGCTGCTGTGCTGCCAGCAGTAAAGATGGCGTCCTCCAGTCTAGAAAGAGGTGCTGATGCCAGGAGAACTCCAAGCAAAACAGCCTGCACGGTCACGTGTGCCCTGGGCATGCTTCAGACCCCCCACACACACACACGGAGTCAGGGCCCGGCTTTGCCTTTGGAATCTGCCTTGACGTGTTCCACGCTGGTGCAACCCATTGACCCTACACACACCCTCCCCCAAGTGAAATCCTTAATGCAGGCGCACTGGAGCATGGGAAAGAAGAATATAAACTCCCCCCTCATCCCTCCAGAGCCCAGTGTGAAACCTTCCTTCCAGGAAAGTCAACCCAGGTTGTTCATGCTTATTGCATCCCGACTTGGAAACGTAGCCCATGCGTGCAGGCCCAGTCACCTGCCATGCTGATCAAACACAAAGCCATGAATGGAAAGGACGTGGCCCCTCTGCATCACTTGTGATTGTAACTCGTCATTGTAGCATCTTCGTTAATATCCCGTGGGGATCATCAATGGGGATTACAAATGCTGATTTCATCTGCTCCTTGTCAATTATAGAGACATTGGCTGGAATCTATTAGCGTGGATGGGCCCAGACAATCAACAATGCCTAGTGATTTGGGGTGCCTCTTTTTGGGGTGCCCAATCTAAGCTGCCTTACTGGGGCCTTGACTTTCAGAAAGTGCTGAGCATCGGGCACCATTTAAAGTCTCCAATTCTGGGCCCATAAAAATAGACAGTCCCCAGCCACTCCTGCAGATCTGTGCCGAGCCGCTTCACGGCTGATCTCGCAACTAAGGCGCTTAGAGATTCTTCAGGCAGCTGCAAAGGAACCAGTGTAGGTTGAATGACTCCGTGCTGCGTAACTTATTCAGAAACCATCTCGAGCGCTGCCTCCCATCGGCCCCAAACGCTGCCACCTGAGTCGCTCACAGAATGCTCACACCGTGGCCAAGCCCCAGGGGTTGGTTAGTAGCGTTATTCTTCCGGCTGGTACTGTGTACTGCTGGGGGACCATGGTGACCTCGGGTGTGCACCACACTGAGCAACTCACTGGCTTTCACGGTGCCCTTGAGTAGCGCTGTGTTTCTGTGCCAGCATCTCTTCTCTCATCCGCCTCCGGCTCTTGGCAGGAATCTCCCACAAGGTCACTGCATTTAGCTGGAAGTGGGATGACATTGAGGTACTATCTGTCTAGATAGCGTAAGGTAAGAGCTCTCTCGCCAGTCCTGTCTTGGATTTGCTACCAGTATCCTCCATGCTAGGGGACGCACTTCTCCACACCAAGGAACTTCTTAAATTTGCACAGTGACGTCCACAGTGGTTCTCCACTGTCCCAAGGTTTCAGAGTCCAAGGCACAGAAATCCCCATCTTGGTTTAACCTGACATTAGCAGACGCCCTACAAATCTGCCCGCCTAGGAGAGAGTCGTGCGTTGCTGAGTCTCAGAGAGGTTTGAGAAGGGACAGGCCTGATGCAGCAATAGCCCGGAGGGGTTTAAGTTTGGTGTTGAACTGATCCAGATTGGATGCTCCGTTTCTCTTTGGTTTACTCCCATTGCATTTATCTGCAGGCGTTCACAAAAGCTGCTGTCGCCACTGGGGATTTGCCCTGTGATTGTAGGTTCTCTTAACTTCTGCACCATGTCCTAGGAGTACATGGATCACCACCCAACCCGTCCCCTGCTCTCTGTGGGACGGTCACCCAGCTCCCATGAACTCCCTTTGCATTTCTCCTCCAGTCCACTTCACTAGCACGTTTCACCTGGGCAAGAAGCCAGCAAGATAGGGGAATGGGAGGAGGGGGCGTGGAGAAGGGTGTCAGTCACAAACTGCTTTTGCAGTCCGTGGCAGCAGGATCGTGCCGTAGATGTGGAGCCCTTGGCAGGGTTGGGACAGGAACAGAGATCATCGTGGAGGCATCACGAGTTCCTTTAGAGGACTGCAAAGTTCAGCTGCTGTAACCCCAAACAGGGGCCAGGCTGGTCAATGACAGATGAAGGTGCTAGCAATGCTGTGCGCTCATTTGCACTTGTGGAAATGTTTCTCTATCGGCACCTGGGTGGTGTGAGGTCCCGTTCTCGCCCTCCCCTCCCGACCCTAACCCTCAGGATACCGGCACTGCAGCCCTGGATGAACAGGGATGTGCATCGTCATGAACGCCTAGGGCATTCAGTGTGGATCGGTGGCACGGGATAGCAGAGTAGCAATGGGATCAGTTCTGATACATTCCTCGGGGGGAGTGAGAGAGCTCAGCCTGGTTCCGTTGTGAGAGCCCCCAGGAAGAGTTCAGAGACTGAAACAAGTGGCTCTTGTCTGTCGCAGTGTGTTTGATCTGAACTGGGGGCGGGGTCAGGGTTTCTTTCTTCGGAGGGGGCTGCGTGGGGACGAGTCTCAGGATAAATCAGATTCAATTCTATTGACCTGGAGCATGTAGAACCGATGGGACAGGAGACCGCTGTCTCCGCCTTGCTTTGAAGTTGGTATTGTGAACTTCTGGAGGCCTCTATGTGTTAAAATGGTGCCCAGTTTTCCAGGTCGCTGCAAAACCAATGCCCCCCTTCGCGGCTGTAATTGGTTCTGAGGGACACCTCTCTCTGGTGATGGAACTGTTACCTCCTTTCGCTCGGTGCGTAGTTCTGTGCACGAGACCCCAATGGTTTTGGTTGGGGAGCAGGGAGGGGTGTTGTGTCCCGGGCTCACAGCTGGTTAAAGACGCGTCAGTCCAGCAGACGTTCTCTGAAGAAATCTCTGCGCCCGCACCGTCGTTACTTGCAAGTAAAAGTGACTGAGTGGAGCCGAGCTAGGGGTGCGGGGGTGGGGAGGGGATACATATACCGAAAAGGGATGGCGTCTTAAAGCTGCGGTTTTAAAGCCTGTAGTTTGGAGTGTCTAGATGGGGCTAACAAAATAAAGCAGAAAAAGTGTTCAGATTTTCCTATTTATCTCTAACATTTGCCACCATTTCTGGCTAGTAGCAGCAGCTTATGACAGCCAACCAGGGCAGTATCCCCCCGGCCCATGCCCCCGCCATTGCTCCTTCTCACCCGTGACATCGCTTTATCATTTCAGTGGCTCGATTCAAAGCTGGACTGTCTTTGCCTTGCCCCTTATGCGTGCAGCAGTCGCTAGGCTCTGGATAGAGCACGTTTGCTGGCGACTTCCCCCACCACCAGCTCCTTGGCCGAGTCATTCCTCACGGTGACCTGCAAAGAAGGGGAAAAAACAGCTTTGTGCCTTTTTGTGCTTTGTGGGCCAAGATTTCCAAAGGTGGGGATCTAAAGTGAGGCTCCTAAGCCCATTTTTAGGCAGCTAAAATGAAAGGGGCCTGCTGAATGCGGAGCACTTTCACTGTGGACGTAGGAGCCTGACTTGAGGCACCCATTTCTGAACAGCTTGGCCACAAAGTCTTTTAAAAGGCAATAGAAAAGTCCTGACGTGTTGGGATTTTTCCTGCCTTGTCCACCCTTTCTTCCTGGGAGGTTCCCCACACAAGCAGGTTTTAGGTGTTGGAGGCATTGTAACCACGAAAGGAGGCTTGCTGGCTGGTGGCAGTGATTTGTATTCGTGTTTGGTTTTGCTAACCCTTGTGTATCTCAAACGTCCAACAAACTCTTGGGAGAAGAGAACTCTTAGTTAAAGAATTGTCCTTAAATGAAGTGGCCAGGGCATCAAGACAGCCCCTGAGCGCCTTCTCTGGATCATCCCAGCAAAACCTGATTGACATTCCTGACCTTTCCAATAAAAAACAAACAGCAGGAGAAATAAACATTTCATGTCTCCTTTGTCTACCATAAGGAAACCAAAAAGCGGGGGAGGGGTCACAAACTGAGCTGTAGGCACCATAGCCAATATCCTTCTTCCCCTCCCTTTAAAATGAATTCTCTTAAATATTTCAATTCCTAGCATGTATTTCAGACATTCAGCATGATCGCTATAAACAGACACTCCCTGACCAGCATCTAAAGAACCTTTGTGCTATTCCTGAAGGAGAGGAATTGTTTCACTGAGCTCGAATGGGGGGTGGGAAATATTAACAGGGGTGGGGGGCATTTCCTGTGTGTGTTACAATGTTTTGGCTTAAAATGATCCTGTTTTCCCCTTCTGTTCCCAATGGTTTGTGATTAGAAAATACTGAAAGGGGCCAGTGGTGAGGAGAGTGAAATACCCGTGTAAATGGCCAGGTTTGTTTCTACCTATTTAAAGATTGTGTTATTGGTAAATTCTATTGTGGATTTTGAGATAAAGCCACCACTTGGGCTGAAGGAGCTTTCAGCAAAAGGGTTATTACCATGAACCAATTTGAGAAGATGCAGACTCTGATCTGTCCAAACAAAACAAGAGTTAAGTTGCTTTATTTTTCAAAACTGACACAGGGAAGCAAAAGGAAAATCCTTTTTGAAACTGCAGTTTACAAGTTCTTCTATCCCATTTGCTTCTGACCACTTGGCTACATAAGCAGCTTCAGCTTTGGCTCTTATTATGGATACTGTCTGGTGAGGCAAGAATTCGCCTGGTGTCTTTGCTCAGAGTGGGGCCATGGGACACTGGGCATCACATTTTCAAGCATATAACCAACAATCGTAGGGGTTTTTTAAGTGTTCTGCTTTACTTTAGATAATACTCTCCCAAAAGATCTCCTGATTTCCCGGCTGTTTCTTTCTCGGCAACAAAAACCTGCATATCGTTTTCCTTTTAATCTCCTTTAACTACTCAAATCTTAGTAGTATGTAGATTAAGTCCAACGACTTTTTGGGTCTGAGCCATAGCTAAATTATTATATCCAGTGCTTTATACCGGACAGCATCACTTGGGACATGCAGATGAGGTATAGGATCTTGACACTTTATAACCTTTTTTAAAAGAAAAGTCTGTTTACTTATGTCTTGTGTAAAGTCGTATGCCTTTTAGTAATCACTTCTTTGAGTTTTATGAAATTCCTCAAGTGGATTAAGGGGCTTTTGCCTCACGCAGCAACAGCAAAATCAAAATAAAAGGGTTCACTGTTTTGTACCTTGTGTTGTGGACTTTTCTTCAGTGTTCACCTGAGTGCTTTTGCAGCTCACATGCTCTGCGTTAGAGCTTGTTAGACAGGGCTTGTGTTAGGAGGGTGCTTAGGAAATGTGTGTGTGGCAGTAAGTCTCAGACCCGCCTGGACAGACGCAGGCTCACAGGGCTTAGGCTGCTGCATTCAAAATCGCTGTGTAGTCCCAAGTTGGACCGGAGCTTTGGCTCTGAAGCCTAGGGGGGGGTGAGTTTGAGCCTGAAGTCTACAGCCGTGTTCTTGCTCAATTTCCCCACGCATGCACGGGATGAATTTCGTTACGTGCACCAAGATGGAGGTGGTATGTGACACGTCACCGCCATATTGGTGCATGTAACAAAATTGTGGTGAGGGTGGGGCTGAGAGGTTTGGAGGGGGGGGCGCTAAGGGCCTGGGCAGGGGGTTGGGGTGCAGGGGTGTGAGGGCTCTGGCTGGGGGTACAGGCTCTGGAGCGGGGCAGGGGATGAGGCGCTCAGGGTTCGGGTGCAGGGGGTGCACCCCAACTGCCACCCTAGACCCCCACCCAACGTCCCCGTGCTCCCTGCCCCATGACTACCCTGCCCCCTATCCACACACAGACACACCCCGACCCCCTGAGAGAGACTCCGGGTCTCCCACACCCTATCCAACCCCCTCCCCGCCCCCGTTCCCCACCTCCTGACTGCCCCCCTCAGAACCTCTGCCCCATCCAGCCCCTCCTGCTCCCTCACTGCCCCTCGGGATTCCCTGCCCCTTATGCGACCCCCTCGGCCCTTACCACGCCGCTCAGCAGCATGTCTGGCAGCCACACGGAGCCAGACACGCTGCCCCTCAGGAACTCGCAGCCCTGCCCCCCCACCTCCCAAGCTCTGTCCACATGGCAGCAGAGCTCCAGGGGAGGGGCCGGGAATAGCCTCCCTGACTGGGAGCTCAGGGGCTGGGCAGGATGGTCCCGTGGGCCATAGTTTGCCCACCCCTGCAGTACAGGCTCATGTACAAAGCTCCTGAGGCCCCAGGTTCAATCCCTCCCGCCGCTGACTGGGGTCTGTTGGCATCACACGACTGCTGGGCTTAAGGGCGGGTCCTGGCAATGCCACTCAGCCAGTCAGACCCTCTGGCTGATTAGGAGTTTCAGCCGCCGTTGGTTAGTGGCTCCGGGGCCCAGCTGCAGGCCCCCGTTCCTGACAGGGATTCTGAGGGTCCCAGTTTCAATCCAATTCTTGCCATGGCACAGCCAAGTCCTCGGGGGGGCTAATGCCACCACCGACGCCACGTGGCTGCTGTTCACGTTTCAAACCTGATCTCGTGCATTAAACAGGGAATGGAGTTTTGATCCCGCACCCGTCGGCCGGGGCGGAAGGGCAAAGACTGGCGGGAGGGTCAGTTAACAGTCCGACACAGTGAACTGAAAAGGCCAAAATGGAAACGCAGCCAAGATGGTGAGTTCCCCAGTCACTGCAGCGAGGGCGGGTGGGGTAAGCAGGGCAGGGGAAGAGAAGTGGGAATTGGCCAGCAGTAGGTTCAGGGAAGCTTTTAAGACGCGATGATGAAGCGAAGTGACTCATTGGCTTGGAGGAAGGAGAGTTCCAGGCAGCAAAAGGGAAGGAATCGTCCTTGGCTTGCCCGTAACCGTTCTGCAGTTCAGATGGTTATCTAGCCGTTGGCGTTGAGCCATGCATTTCATGTCACAGCTGCACGGTACGCTGCCTACAGGTTTGGGCAGTAACAAGCTGTTCTTCCAATCAGCCTAATTACTGCTGCCGTTCACACTCCAGAGACGAGCTTCCACCCAGAAGGCCTACAGCTGCTTCTGAAGGAGCATTTCAATTCCGGAGCAGCCACCCTTCCCCACAAAATTTAGGCTATAAAAATGCACCTCTGCTTTTACCACCCCTTGCCCCACTCCCACGTTATACTACTGTATGTCGCCTGAAAACGCTATTTCCAGCCGCTGTTCCTCTATAGCGCTGCCTAGAAGAAGCTGATGTTTGATAACCCCTGGGAATAAGGAGGTCTCAGTTCTATTCCCATCTTGGCCACTGCTTTGCTGGGTGACCTTTGGGAAATCCCATTCCTTCTTTGTGCCTCAGTTTCTCCATCTGTGAAAGAAGTTCTTGTTTGTTTCTATTATGGTAGCTCCTGGGAGCCCCAGTCATGGGCCAGGACCCGTTGTGCTAGGCAGTGTCCAAACACAGAACAAAAAATCACCCCCTGGACCAAAGAGCTTCCACTCTGTTATTAACCCATCCTTCACAAGGCGATTGGAGATCTGGGGATAAGCACTAAGCTGCTTTATCGTTATTTGGCTCTGGCTTGGTTCCCTTTTTATCCTGGGTGTTTTCCCCCTACAAGCTGACACACTGGGTTTCGCAATGCATGGCTGCTCTTGTTGGATCCAAAACAATCAATCTCCACTCCCTTCATGCTGCTCACCGTCACCCACCTGCAATAACCCTGCAAGGCACTGCATTGGTTAACATTGGCCGTGCGACGTACCCCCAGTCCCTGGTATTGAATGCATCCTGACACTGCATGTTTTGCACAAATGGAACAGCAACATTAAAGAGTCTTGGAGTCTCCAAAGCCTCCTTGTGATGTACGGGAGGGGGCTGCTGGGGCTGCTTCCCTGTCCCTTCCTTTGGAAGTCCACCCTGGGAGGTCAGCGAAACCCCCTCAATCTGTTGACCCGGCGTGCTGCACGGCCCACCTGTCTGAGCAGGCGTTGGGTCAGAGCCCTGGGAAAGGGCCGCCCCAGGGAGCCAATAGGAAAAGGCTGGAGTGGGATGGACCTAGCTGCCTGGGAGCACAGGGTACCTGCAGCAGAGCAGGGCTGGCAGAGCTGGAGAGTTCTGGCCTGGCGACCCCCAAGGCTGAGATCTTGCTGAAACCTGAAGGAGGGACTGGGGCTGCAGGGAGACAGCTGGGCCAAGAAAGGCAGCAGATCCAACCCCCTTGCCAGTGATGAGTGGCCATCACAGACTGCAGTCTGCCCCAGAGAAAGGGGGCTGGATGATGACTGGCAGTAGCCACTGGGCAAGGTGGGCAACAGAAGACACCCACAGTCAAGGAGGGACAAGATGACGGGTTTAATGGCTGCTGCTTTTTGCAGGGAACTCCCCGGCTAGGAGAACCAGCCGTACCTCTCCGCAACAGGCTGTCCCTGACGGCACCAAGTTTGCAGCAGAACCTGGTACGAGGATTGTGTCGGCTGTTACACAGCAATCGCAGGACTTTTCACCCAGAGTTGAAGAGCCAGGGTCTGATGCTGACACCTCGTGCTGATGAATATTGTCTCTGTGTTTCCTTGTATTCCCCCCATCGGTTGGTCTATATCCACCAGCTGTCTCTTGTGTTAGCGTGGAAGCTGTTTGAGGCCAGGCCTGTCTGGTCTGTGTTTGTACAGCACCGCCCATCGTGGGACTCTCGTCTGTGACTGGGGCATCTACGAACTACAACACAACAAATATAATAAAGAGATGAAGCTCAAAAGGGGCATCACACGCCGCGCTGGAGCTGGGATCAGCGCTCTTCCATCTTTTGTCCGTTTCCACCATGGGTCCCTCTTGGATTCCCACCCCCTGCAGCGTGTGTTAAAGTGAAGCGATTTGCATGCTAAGTCCTGCAGTAACGAAGAGGGGCTTGCTCTTGGCCGGGGTAGAGGATCTGTGTCCTCAAGGACACAGCCTTGAACAAGAGCCACGGAACAGACCAAAAAAAAGTTCCACCGCAGTCTGACCTTTGATTGTCCACAAAGAGCTGCCAAAGGAAATTGCACTCTGGGCCCCGCTCCTTCCCACTCATTACATCAGGGACGGCTCATCGGAGATTCTTTTCTGGCTTAGTCAGAGAACTCACGCCCCTGGTGAATCTCATTCAGTTACAGCTCCAGCTGTGTCAGCCGCTCTCCCCGGTGGTGAAAGGGGCACCGCTCCTGGCAGCCAGAAACAAGAGCAGAGGTGTGTCACTCCCACCCTGAGCGGGGTCCATCCGCCCGATCAAACAGGGTGAGAATTGGCATCTCCGGGCACTCGAATGAGGAGCAGTGCTTTAATACCAGCTGGCACGTAGGGCCTACTGGCCGTGGAAGGGGCAGGAGGGCAAACAGCTGGTTCGTCATTCCTGTCCCAAGGCCAGCTGGGCCATTTTAAAATGGAGAGCGCCTGGTGTGCTGTCGTTAGTTTCCACGTGGGAAGCCTGGCTCCACGCTGCATTTACAGTTTTTGTTGTCTGCCTCGCTCCTGCTGCTGTGGGGTTTTCTCCTAGCACCAGGCAGCAAGGGAGAATGGGAACTGCGCTTGAATACCCCAGAGTCCTTTTCCTAGCTGGCGGTGCGTGGAACATGGGCTCGACCCTTCCTGCCTTCGAGGATGCAGCCAGGAGATCTCCGCTGAGCTGGCTTTTGCTTGGCGGTGTCTGCTCAACGGATGGATGGAAGTGAGGAGCCCAAACTTGCTGTGATCATTCTTGCAGCAGGAGAGCTAACGGTGTTGTCTGTGTCTCGCCCCGCCCCCGCCTTCTGCGCTCCTCCTTTCGTTCTGCTCAGCCCCGTATGCCCATGTCACGTTACTAAAATTATCTGGGATCATATAGATCATTGGTGCAACGAAGGTCCTGTAGGGGCACCAAATCTTAGATAAAGGGGGTCATATAAGGTGTCTACGATCAGGTTATGGTCTGCTGATTATGATTATGCTATCTGTATGTGTGTATCATTTTGTAGTTGAAGTTATGAATATTGACTCTGTACTGTCTGTCTTTCCAAATATTGTGCTATGCTGTTGGGGACATTTCAGAGCCCTTGGTGTTAGCTTTGCTCGCCATGCTTGATGGCCCATTAAGGACTATCAGCTATCCAATGGACCCATTAAGGGAAGGCAGACACATCCTGTATCTTAGCAAGGGGGGCAGGAATTGCCCAACTGACTCAAACTCCATTTTGCTGGAAGTTTCCACAGCGAAGGACAAAGAACATTCCTGCACCTGGGAAGGATATAAAAGGGTGTTATCCCATCCCCATTTCATCTTTAATCTCCAGTCTCCAGCCTCCAGCCTGGCTCCTACTTCTGGATGGGACTTTGCTACAAAAGGGTGGTCTGGCCAAAGGATTGATGACCCATTCCTCCTGGGAATGTATTCCAGAGACTCTGATTTGAACCTGCAGTTATTCTACAACTGATGCAAGCCATTACTGCATGTATCTGATTTCCTTTAACCATTTCTAACCCTCACCTATATCTTTTCCCTTGTATAATAAACCTGTAGATTTTGGATTCTAAAGGATTGGCAACAGCGTGATTTGTGGGTAAGATCCGATTTGTATATTGACCTGGGTCTGGGGCCTGATTCTTTGGAATTGGGAAGAACTGTTTTCTTTTATTGGGGTATTGTTTTTTACAACCATTGGTCCCCAGGACAGGTGGCTGCTGGTGGTGATACTGGGAAGCTGGAGTGTCTAAGGGAATTGCTTGTGTGACTTGTGGCTAGCCAGTGGGGCGAAACCAAAGTCTTGTCTGTGTGGCTGGTTTGGTAACCCTTTAGGGTGGGGAAACCCCAGCTTTGGGCTGTAATTGCCCCTTGTAAAGCAATTTGTCCTGATCTGACACTCTCAGTGGGTCACACCAGGAACAGCACCATCACAGCCCGTGTTCAGGGTCACCCCATAACCCGATGTTTGCTTTAAGTGCTCACTTGTGCTACATAAGTGCGAAGCATTGCAATACGCTGGCTGGTGTGACTGAGTGCCACTGCCCTCTGCTGGATGGAATCAGAACTGCTCAGCTGTGTATCTGAGGCCCTGCACTGCTAACAGGGCTTCGCCTTTATTATTCTCTGTTTGTACTAGTGAAGCACCTGGGAGCCCCCGTCAGGATCCCAACGTGCTAGGCGCTGTACAAACACAGAACAAAAAGCCCACCCCCGCCCAAAGAGCTGACACTCTAGCTTCGGTGCTGAAGGTCCGTGCTCCCAGAGTGGGAGAATCAGTTTGGTCCCTGCCATTGCCGTGGTGGTACAAGGAGCCACGCAGTCCTACTCTGGGTGTGTTACAGCATTAGTAACCAAAACAGAACAGCATGAGACTTCTACTCTGCCTCCAAGCCAGGCTCGCGGCCTGCGCCTTGGCCAGTTACACTGTGCGCTGGCTCCCCACCCTGGATCATGGGGCTGGGAAGGGGTTAACAATGCCTCTTAACAGTGTATGTCTCCTTCTTCCAGCAGCTACATAGCCTCCCAAAAGAAGGGAGAGCGGAGCTGCTGGCTGTCCCTTGGGCCAGGCTGGTATCTTGCCCACACCGGCTCCCTGCTGGGGGTGAGATTAGGGGGAGTGTTCGTCTCTCTCCTTCCCTCTCTGCAATGTCTGATCATTCTGAGCTGAGCAGACCTTGTTACATCCAAGTGCTGGTGTAAGGGGGTCCAGGCCAAGCCATCCGACCGCCAGTGCAAAGGAGGGGGGCAGGCAGGGGACGATTCAAAGTGACAGCTGATAGTGCTGGGGTTAGCTCATGCAGGGACGCCCACCACTTCCAGTGGGGCCGTGGGCAGGATCCCAGCTACGTGCCACCCTTAGACTGTGCCTGTGAACCAACCTTGTGCCAGCTGCCCGGCTTCGCCTGAAATATGCCCCCATTGCACCAAAGCAGCGAGGCTCCCAGCTGCAATGCCCAGGCTGGCGCCAGGGCTGTTCTCTCCTCCCTAGCCTGTGTCTCATGTTCATGGGCCGGGCAGTGGGCCGGCGGTCCATTCTCCGCACGTTTGCTCTCCTGTGGCAGCCACAAGCTGCCCAAATGCCCTTGCACCCCCCAGGGGAGCGGGAGACCCCGAGTCACTGCATGAGCAGACAGGGAGTGGCTGTGCTATCAGATGGCTGCTGACCCCTGGCCACCGGCTGGCACCCACACTGCTGTCCCGGGCCCAAGGGCAGCCCCGCGCTGCCGGCTTGCTGTGGCTGATGTTACAAGGCCACCTTGGGCAGAGCGAGAGCGGGCAGCCAGGAAAGCCCTTGACTCAGCCAGCCAGGGGGAGCGCAGAGCGGGCGGGGCCGGGAACGGCTGGCCTGCTGCTTCTTGCACTGCTGAGTCGGTACGGAGGCGGCTCCGCTTCCAGCCATTGCAGACACCTTCATCAGGGCCCAAGTGCTGAGCTCATGCCTTCCAGGGGCAGGAACTGTACGTGTTAGACAAGCCCTTTCATCTGCGCCAGGACACGGCAATCGCCAGGTGAATGCAGACGCACAGGGGAGAGCGCCACCTACTGTATCAGCCGCACCTAGGCTTTCCTGGGGGGTCTCCCTTCCAAGTCCTATTCTGCCTTGAGCCTGCTTATGTTACAGGTCGTGACATTTGGCTTCAGGCCATCAGCATGCAGCGGGCAGGTTAAAGTCCCGGAGCATTGCAAAAGGCGCAATGTCCTATCCTTGCAGCCCTGCTTCCTCTGCAGGGGGCTATTTCTATCCAATGAGTTTTCGAAACCACCCCCTGCCCTGAAGAGATGGGACGAGCCTTCCCCGGCGATGTGCCGAGCTCTCTGCTCAGTAATTCCTGCGATTCTTCAACCCAGGCTGCAACCATCAGCCGCCTGGCTTCCCGAGACGCCTCACTGCGGGGGCAGAACGCTGTTGGGGTTACCCCACCAAGATGAGGCTGATGAGGATAATGGGGTGTCCCCTCATTCTGCCCCTTTGTGACTGAGCCTACACCCTGCCCATTCCCGCCCAGTGCGTTAATCCCACCTTAACCGAATAGGGAACATGAGATTTAACACCCAGAAAGTGGGACCTGTTCAGTGCTCTCAGAGCGACTGCACCTCTACTCTGCTCTTCCAAATGACAACAGGGGGTTCTGATGTATTGCCACTAGGCCAGTGAAGCTCATCGTTTGCTAATGGTGAATTTCGTACCTATGGGCGCCAGGCTCATCCAAACACATACCAGTGAGCAAAGTTGTGACGTTTGCCAAATGGCCATTTTTTCTGCGGGACAAGACAAGCGACAGGCACGAGAGGTCTCGGATTTCAAGGAGTTGAAGGCAGGGAGAGGGACTCGGATGTGTCCGGCGGGGAGTGGACAGGTATGCGCTTGAATCCGGATGGGAAGGGGTGTGGGGAACAAAACGTTTGTTGTGTATATGCCTAGCTCTACAAAGTGAGCGTCTCTTCCAGAGCTCAAAGCTCCTCCCTGTGTTTCTGAGGTTACAGGCCCAACATCCACAGTTGAATAGTGAATGTAAAACCAAGTTAAGAAGTTCAAAACATTCTCTCTCTCTCTCTCTCTCTCTCCTTCTCCCTTCAGTGTGATGCTGAGCATTATAGTGCATGGGTGCCGCCTTCAGGAATTGTGTGGGAATTATCCACATATTAAAACACTCCACTAGGTATCTGCAGTGACCACAAAGATACCCCAGGGCAGGAGTGGGAACTCATTGGGTCAGTCCCTAAAGCCTGCCCCAAAATGGGAACCAGCACAAATTTGCTGGCAGTTTTCCTTGTGCTGAGTTACGATGCTCTGAGCCCAGCCTGTTTCTCCGGCTGTGAGGGTATAAATGAGTATCAGCATCCGAGGCAGAAGCCACATTTTAGAATGTAAGAACGGCCATATTGGGTCAGACCAAGGGTCCCTCTAGCCCACTATCCTGTCTGCTGACAGTGGCCAATGCCAGGCATCCCAGAGGGAATGAACAGAACAGGGAATCATTAAGTGATCCATCCCGTTGCCCATTCCCAGCTTCTGGCAAACAGAGGCTAAGGATGCTCAGAGCATGGTGTTATATCCCTGCCCATCCTGGCTAATAGCCATTGATGGACCTTTCTAGTTAAACTTATCTAGCCCTTTTTTGAACCCTGTTATGATCTTGGCCTTCACAACATCCTCTGGCAGAGAGTTCCACAGGTTGATTTTTTAAAAATCTTTGTTCTTCTTTTCTCTCCCGCTTTTGTGTGTCCAACTTGTTTTGCCTTTTAAGGAACAGGATCAAACTGTAACTGCAGCTCCAGCCCATCTCAACTAACAGTCTCCCCTCCCTTCCCCATACACATACACACAAAAAGACATTTATTAACAGATAAAAGACCGGCAAACAAGGGGGTTGCTTTTTAAAAACTTCCTTCAGTTAAAAGGAAAGGGAGCAAGGAATGTTAAAATGAAAATATTTTGAATGCCTCGATGGTTTTTCCTCCTTTTCTGTATCTTTACAAAAAGGTGAGAAGGATTTTCAATGGTGGGTTTGCCATGGAGCTAAGCAGGATGAGGGCTCTGTATACCAAACCCCAAAGCCTGTTAATGCTGTTTAATGATGGGCAGTAACTGGGTTATCTTAAACCCTTGACCCCATCTATACTATGTTGATACGATGTGACACAGCAGGGAATTGAACCAGGGTGTCTCACATCCTCAACTAGTGCTCTAACCACTGGACAATCCTTCCCCTCTTAGTCACATACATATTGGACAGTGTATGTGTCACTGCCTTTTAACAGAGGACATCAGCACTGCTCAACAAAGTGACACGGGCCATATACTGCTAACAGCTAATGATGAGTCTCCCCATATCTAATGTGTTGGGGCCTCATGTTGGGAGCAGAAAACAATCTGAGTTCTGCCCTGCGCTGTGAAGTTCCTAGTGGCCATGGTGTGCAGCATGGGGACAGTCATAAAGTCCTCAGTGGTGGGAATTTGTCACAATGTTGTTCCTGTTTATACAGAAGGATCACTGGAGGTAGAAAGACGCTAAAGGATTTGCTCAAGATCCCACCACTAGTTGGTGGCAACTGGGAATAGAATTCAATAAATGCTTGTTCTAACCCCATGCCCCCAGTCTTAGACTACAAAGCATCAGAAATGTGCAAAGAGTTTCTCAAATAAGCTTCCACTCCACTTCTCCTCAGCAAGAAAATTGTGTGTGCAGCTTATGAAAATCTCCACTGTTCTCAGCTGCGATGGTGTCACGACTTGGCAGGCCAGATGAACTGAAGGCACTGGGTTGGGCACTAAAAAAAAAAAAAAAAAAAAAGATGTAATCAAGATTTTTCTGTGCTTTGGCTCCAGTCTGTCCAGTATACATGAGGTTCTTGAAGTTCGGCTCATGGCAGTCTGGTTTGTTGACTGCAATTGAAAAAGCAATTCAGTTGGCGCTCCTGACAGAAGAGAGGGTTCTGTTTACCTCGTGTTTTACGAGTGGGAAATGGAATCTGCTCCAAGTTTTCCTTCTGAAGACCCTAAGCACCTTCTGTAAACCTCCAATTAGGGTTGCCAGGCACACGGTGTTCAACCGGAATGCCTGGTTGACAAGGGACCCTGGTGTCTCCCGTCAGCACTGCTGACTAGGCCGTTAAAAGTCTGGTCAGTGGTGCTGCGGGGCTAAGGCAGGCTCCTTTCCTTCAGTGACTTTGTGCAGCTCCTGAGGTGCAGGGGCAACCAGGGAAGCGCCATCTGCTGTCTCTGCCCCTAGTGCTGGCTCCATAGCTCCCATTGGCCGGAAACCATGGCCAATGGGAGCTGCAGAGGCAGACACCGCACAGAGCCATCTGGCTGCATCTCCCCCTGGGGATCAGACATGCTGGCCACTTCCAGGAGCAGCGCAGAGCCAGAGCCATGGGTCCTGTCTTAGCCCTACCGCACCACTGACCAGGAGCTGTCTGAGGTAAGCGCCGACCGTCCAGAGCCTGCACCCCAAACCTCCTGCCCAAGGTCAGAATCTGCTCCTACACCCTAACTCCCTCCCAGACCCTGAACCTTCTGCCCCAGATCGGAACCCCTTC